>CAJVPK010000633.1:0-25303 GCA_910592015.1 Diversispora eburnea | reverse complement strand
AAACCCTTGTATTGTGATTATTTTATCTTGAGATTAGTAATTCTTATAGTTTTATTTAGTTTTGTTTATTAGTTTTAGTATTATTTCACCTGTTGTCTTTGTAAATTGTAGAAGGTTTACACGGATAACATCGTATAAAATAGATATTAATAATAAAATAATAGTACATATACTTTCTTTATAATTTTTTAAAAAATACATTTATATTTTTACTTATTTATAAATTTTATTTGACAAATTTTAAGATAATTTGTAAAATTCTATACAAATATAATAACATAATTAAATTTAAATAAAGTTTCAATTTTCAGTATATACTATAAATTATTATTGTTCTAAGTTTATTTAGAGATATAATATCTATTGAAAACGTTATATCACACCAGTGTTGCAGGGGTTAGGGTTAAGATTTTTCGAGGGTAGTGTATTTATTATCGTGTGTCACGTCCTTCGAATATCAATTTTGGAAAATCTTAACCTGTTCCAGGAGGTATAGACTCTTATCCTATTCTTCTGGTGTCACTTATCGTGTAACTACTTTAATGCATGGGTTAAGGTTAGTGTTTGTCAGGGGTAGATTATTTATCACCATGTATCACACCCTTCGAATATCGGTTTTTATTAAATATCCTAAGGACTTTACATGCGGAAACCATATTTGTCATCTCAAATCTATCACATGAATTAAACACGTGGATCACCTGTTCAATTATGGACCAATCAAATTCAGAGGGGACATAGGATAAGAGTATATACCCCCCTATGAACAGGATAAAAGCCTATACCTGGAGTATATGATAAGGGTCCTCATCAATTTTTATTAGATATCCTAGGGACAGAATTTTTTTACATATTTGTCCCATAATATTCGTTACCAAATATTTATCACACGTGAAATAATTTCGATCACCTGAACATCATGAGTCTGAAATGTTTTATTTTTATTGGTTGATAATCACACTGGTGTGATATAATAATGTCGTTGATTTTAATTTAAAAAAATCATAATTATTGTCAAAATAATTATCAAATATTGTTACATTATTATTTGTCAACGAAACGTTAAAGATGATACTAAGTAACCTTAAAGTTTTAAATGTATTGTATCAATTAAAAGAGCTTCAAGCCTATTGCTTAAAAATGAATAAACAGTTATCAAAATGCTCAAAAATTTAGTCATTTAATTTTATGTAATAGGTCTAAAGTTTTTTATAGTAAATGCATTATGTTTTAAACTTTAGATAATTAATATTTTATGTAAAGATCAACTATATTTTAATCATTTCTATTCATGCCTAAGTAAAGTTTGATTTTCACTAGTAACTATAAAAATGTTTCTAAGTTGTGGATGTTGTTTCTGGCTATAATTTTTATAAAGGAGTTTGTATCTAATTTTGATATTCATTAAATCTGATAGAAATTATAGTTAAGAATTAGTATTTTCACAATTTGCATTGGAATTTTAATAATTATTTTTAAAAAATCTCTGTTCCGACACTTTTGGCAGGTCGGTATATTTGATAAATTCAATCTGTTTTTATTTTATTTTAAGCAATTGCTTCAATAGTAATAATAAACATCATTTAAAAAAAAAGTGTCGTTGCTTAAATTGCATATTAAAAAGTAAAGCAATAAATCCATTTCTTGAATTGTTGAATTAAGGCAAATATTTCATAAAACATTGTTATTTAATTGTTATTACTGTACTCGAAATATGTTACGGAATAATCCGATATAAAATTAAATTCTAAAATATTAATTCTATTTTAACAATTCTAAAAGTTCTTTTGGCTCATTTAATTCTGTGTGGCATTTAGAAGATAAATTTTTATTGGAATTATTTCTTTGTTTATAAGAAACAAATTAATCGAGAACAAATCAAAAAATTTTTGAAAGATTATGTAATGTTTTATAATATTACGAATATTACGGCATTTTTTTTCACAATTTTTACATGACCTGATAATTTTCCGAAGCTTTAAAAAAACAAATCCTTTATATGGACTTACTTCGTCATGTGCAACCATTGATACCCCTTTAAATTAATTGTACAAATACGTAGACTTTTCAGGAGATCAAATGATTCAAGGTTGGAAAGTTATACAGAAACGGCGACTATTAATTTATCCTGTATAATAGTCGGACCGTGAAAGATAAATGGATACATTATGAATTATTTAACTTTGAGTAATGCAGAATTTGATGCTTTGATACTAAAAATTGTTTCAGTTACATGAAAATGATGAACAAAAGACATAAATAAATGCTACAAAAATACTGCATAGGGGTTATATAATACTTTTATTAAAATAAAGTAGTTCCCACGAAAAAAAAATTTTTTTTTTAATCACCTGGAAAATTAATCATGAAAAAAAGTAATTTAAGCCGTGTATTTGGAAATTTACCATATATTTGGTATATATAATTATTGTTTTGGAATAGAATAGAATTGATTTAATTGATTTTCGAAAATAATAAAAAATAAAAAATTAGTTAATATTTAGTAATTGTTTGTTTGTTTTAGAAGTTGATGCTTGACAAAGACTGAATTAAATGTGGCTATGCAGTAAAAATTAATAAATTTTTTTTTATTTAAACCTCGATTTTTCTTTAATACCAATTTGTCCGCTGTGTTTTTGTTTAGGATAAGACATTCTATATATTTATCTCCAATTTTGTTTAGCAACGTTTTTTAGTTGTTGATTTATGTTAGCGCTTACTTCCATCAATGAAATTTTGTATAGAAATGCAATAAAATTTGTTTATAAGTGCCAAATTTTTCTTTGACCTAACAAATTTCATAATTTTTCGCACAAAAATTTTTTTATTAATTACGATCATATTGCAAAATATTTTTTTTTTAAAAAAAAGCTTTTAAATATTAAGAAATTTTTTGAATCCCTTTTAAAGAAAATGTCTCGCGAACTAAATCGTGTTTTTAATTCGGATCAATTACAATTACAATCTCAACCTTTTCATAATCATCATGAATGGATTATAGTCGATGAATCCTCTTCTATTGCGTCTCCGAATCAACATAATAACAATAATCGACCATTACCTTCAGTACCATTAATTAAAGTTCCCTTTCCTCCAAATGTTAATCCAGAAGAATTAATAATTAAACCAAGGAAAGCAAAAGCAAAATTGCCTACAAAGCCCCCGAATGCCTTTATGATTTATCGAATGCAATATGTTAAAGAACTTCATGCTAGAGATCACAGATTACCTATGAGAAGTGTTTCTTCTGCTGTGGCAAGTTCATGGAGAGGAGAACCAGAACATGTAGTTGAACATTATGAAGTTATTGCCAAGGAAGCTAGTAGAATTTATAATCAAAAATTTCCCAAGCCAACTTCCCCACAAAAAAGTCTTGGAGTACGTCAACCTCAAAGAAGAAATGGTAATAGTATAAGTATGGATATGTCAGATATTACCAATCAACCGTTAGTTGGGTCTATAACTCAAATTGATAATTCACGATCTAATCATTTTTCCCGATATTATTCAACTGAGAATCATAGCAATCGATCTTTGACGAATAATAATTCTTTGGACGCTCATTCTTCTCTCATTCACAATCATAATTATCCTAATAATCGGATGCATTCTTCAAATGTACAAAATCCAATTCCAATCCCTTCAGTTATGGATGCTCATTATTCTTCAAACATTCTTGAAAGACCTTCAGTGCTTCAAATAAGGTCTTTATCTAATTCATATCCTACTACGAATACCAATGTATCGCCATCTGCTTTTCATATGCCATCTTTGCCACATGTTCATTCGTTGACCGCGACGCCTTTTCATTATATGGACGAATGGGACTTTACCACTCCTGCTCATGCTTAAATTTATTTCCAAAATCGAATTTTATATCGCTTAGAAAAACTTTGACAATTTTTTTTATATATTAAAAAAATACAATCAATGAATAATTAAAAACTATCGTAAAAATCTGAATATTTCATTTTTTTTTTTTATTTTATTTTATTATCTTTTATTAATATTTTATATATTACAAATTATTTTCGTTTTTTTTTTGATAATAATTTTTCATTTTTAGAATATCTGATAAATTCTTTTAAGAACTCACTATTTTGTATGCAAGAGTATCTAATGATTAAGCATATATTCACTCATTTTCGCCACACATTAATAAATAATCAAATAATACAACATTATGTTTCTAAAATAAAATAAATAAATATATAGATATAGATATATATATATATGCAATATGCGTATAAGAAAAATCTTTAACTTTATTATATAATATAGTAATTTCAATCTTTTCAATCATTATTTTAGATACTCTTATGTACTTAATTCATTTTTTTTTTATTAGCCTTTACACATATAATTTCTCCTATCGTAAAATATTTCTTTAATATATGCTCTTCTTTTACTTTTCTATATGAATGTAATGTTATTTTAAATTTTTATGCTCTTGTTTGAGCATTCGTAATATTCACGTGATTAAACAATTGTAGCATTTTTTTTTAAACATTATTAACGACAAATAAAGTTAGTACACTTGATGCAGTATAATTAAAAAAACAAAATTTGATAGGATATTAACTTTAAATGGTTATGAATGCGTTATTCTAGATCTATTATATTCCATTAACAATTATGATCGATCGCGTTCCAGATTCTATTTTATTTTATTTTATTTTTTTCATTCACAGTCACGTTCTTTATGAAACATTTCGAACTGAGATGTTACTTTTTAGGGAATGAAGATAAAAATAATATTTTTTATACATAAGTTATTTATTACTATTTTCTCATTGACAATTGCATTATTATTTTGTTTTTATTTAAACTATATTAATAATATTTATAATATTTCATGTACACAAATGAAATATAATAACAATGTTAAATTACACGAAAAAATTATTCGTTCATTCATAGTAAAATTCACGCGATTTCTTCCTTTCATTTTTTTAGAATAAAAATATGTTCAAAACATGTTCTTAAGAGCGAATAAACTTGTGTAATATTTATGTTTTTAGGGAGATATATATTTATGTTTACATGTTATGAGATTTATTGCGTGAGATTTGTTGTGAGAGATTGGTTGTAGAGATTGGTTGTTATAAGATTGGTTGTTATAAAATTGGTTGTAAGATTTATTGGGCGCGTAAGATAGATAAAATAATAAAGGATAATAATAAAAAAAAAATAATAATAATAAAATAATGTAATAATAAAGTAATATAAAATAATATAAAATAATATAAAATAATATAAAATAATAAATAATAAATAATAGATCAACTATCGGAAGTTCAATTAAAGGAATAGAATATGATTAAAATTACTAAAATTAATAAAACTATTAAATAATTGATTTATTTTAATTGAATGAATAAGTTTTTGGGATTAAAATTTACTCGCTTTATTATGATTGGGAGAAAAAAAAAAAGCAAGATGTAAGTCATAATACCAACTAGCCATAATTTATATTATTCATTTCTAAAAGACAAACAATCTGTTAATCTTGTATCGAAGCATTGAAAAATGGACTGATTTGTTGTTAATAATTAAGTTATAAAAAACGCATATATGTTATTATGGTATTTTGAATTTTTTTTTTTTTTGAATTTTTTTGAATTTTATTTTCAGTATGGATTTCAATTATATAATCAAGGTTTATAATACATATATAATATAAAAACGTACTGTACGTTATTATTTTAATGACATATTATAAAATAAAGAATATATTATAATAAAAAGTAACTATAATATTATAATAATATAATTAAATACTGTAATAAAAAAATATCTGTATTGTAACTAATAATAAAAAATATATTATAAGAAATTTTTTTTATTTAAATTCTAACTTTTGGTTCAGAATACTTTATTATACCCTCAAATTGGCATTCATCATCAATTTCTAAATGAAGGCGATAATAAAATAAATCTTTTTTTTTTTAATTCCTTAACTTCATAAAAAAATTTGCCTACATAATGGCATGAATAAATAAATGAATTTTATATTTTGGAAAACAAGAATATATCTTTTTCCGATGTTAGAACACGCGAAATCATTTTGTTTATCTTCGTACAAGGCTGAGGTCAGAACAATTACATAATTTTTTTTTTATGTAACATAATTAAATGATAAACTCCGATAATATGCACAACAATTTTTTTAATCATTTATCCATTTTCGGTGATAGTAATATGGAGAATATGAAATATAGAAATATAGAGAATATAGCGAATATAAATAATAATGAAAATACAAAGAATATATGTATATATAATATAGAAGTCCATGTGATAGAAAACAATAATAAATTTTTTACCTAAATTTTCTGCGCATTTACTAAAAGTATTTCAATTTAAAATATTAAAATTTGTAAATTCTCACTTAACTTTAGTTAAACTATTATTAAAATACTATTGCATCCATGAAAATATAATTAATAAATTAATAAATTAATAAATTGATAAATTACAATTTCTTTCAGAACAGGTAATTTCATTTAGTTTGCAATTTTGTGGATTATTTTAAACTTTCTTTCATTTAGTGATCGTTAATACAATTTTCCTAATAATAAATAGATGATCATTTCTTAATTTGAAAAACAAGTGGTCGAAAAAAATAAATGTATATATTTCGCAATCTTAAAAATAGAACGCGACTAGGGTTTTTTTCATTGATGTACAATTTTTTCTTACTCGCCCATTACCATTTTTTATTATTGAGTTGCGTGTTTATGAATTATTTGTTATCCTGATACACTATATAAGTAATAGAATAATTTAGAAATAATCTAGAAATAATATAAACGGTTACGTAAGGAAAAGCATTAAATAAAAGAGTTATGACTTATTTCTTATAAATCAAGAATTGAATAAGAAATTTTAAAGTAATAATTTTGAATAATTGTAAACAATTAAGGGGTTATTATAACTAATAATGTTTATAATAAAGAGTCATAAATGAGACAATAATTTATCCTTAAATCTGTATTACGCGTTTTTCTTTATTATATTATCTTTAATTATATATTGATTTATTTATTATATTATCTTTATTGTTATATTATTTTATTTGTATCGTTTATTTATCTTTATTATATCTTCTTTATTATATCCTCTTTATTATGTTTTCTTTATTCTATTCTTTATTCTAAAATTTAAGTTTTTATTACTAAAAAAGTTCTCCGAATTCCTAAAAAAAAAAAAATCAATTTTAAATTATTCAGTTTTTATTGGTGTTTTATGTTATATATTTATTGAAAATCTTAAATACAAGATTATTATTTTAATGTATTACGTTTATTATATATTGTATATTGTATATTGTATATATATTATATAAGTATATTATATAAGTGTATTATATACATTATATACATTATTTACATTATGTTTACGATAAATAATTTAATTATCGGCCTTATTAGACTAATTGGTAACGTTTCTTAGATAATAAGATTTATTTTATTAATTAAGATTAATGTGAATATATCTTTGATTCGGAATTCTAAAAAGAACTTTCTCAATTCTCAGAGAATTTCTTTTAAATTTTCAATTGTAGTACGTTTTGTATTTGTTATTGCGTTGTTGTTGTATTTGTTGTGCTTGATTTTAAATTGAAAATCAAGATTCTTTTTTTACATTCATGATTCCAGAATTATTGTGTTTATATGCACGATATGCACAAAAGACAATATGAATCCTTTAATAGTATTCGAATTACAATAAAACGCGATTTTTAGAGGATTGCATTCGTCAAAGTTTTTTCAAACATATTTAATGATTCTAAACTTTAATAAATTTATTTAGAATTCTGAATAAAGAGTTTTAACTTTCGTGTAAATTTCATGCCCCTTATTCATATTATATCGAATGAAATAATTGATTTTTAATTATGATTCTAATTTAATGCGCTAAATTAAATTGTATCATAAACAATAGTGACTATTATAAAATAAAGAACCTTTTTTAATCTGAAAAATTTCAAAGATTGGATTCAAATACTTATATGAATGCTTTACGAATCTGTGATGATTTTACTAACGGATGACGTGCATATGAATTACCGGGTAAAAGTGATGAACACAGACACATTTTCCGGGAATACCAAATTTTTTGAATGTGGCTTAGATTCTGTATTTGGTGCTATCATTGTAATGTTTTTTATACCGCGTTTGATATTCTTAAACATAGAATATACCGAAAATGGAACATTGATTATCAAAAAAAAAAATGATGTTAGAATCGAGAGAATTCGATATAATGGATACAATGAAAAATAACAAAGTTTTCTTTTATGAACAAATTTATGTGATTTATTTCTATAGATGATATTTCCTATCTTGAAATTTAATCATTATCTTCACCTATTCTGGTAAATTAAATTAATTTGTATAGTTTTTAATTCCCTCAAAATTAAATCTCATAATGTAAATAAAAAAATTTCCCTTTTTTTTATTTATTAATAATTAGTGATTTATATTTGTTGTCCATGTACGTATATGTTTTATGAGAAAAACTCAAATACAAAACTTCAAGAAGTTTTAACGTAAATAAATTTCATCGGTCTCTGTATATAAAACCGAGCAATTGGGGATTAAGAGGTAAAATTAAATCTCTTTAATTTTTTATTCACTTTTAATTCAATATTATCGTCTATGTGCCACAGTTGTCTATTAATACAGGAATTTTAATAAGAATGCAAACGATCATAACTAATAAAATTTCCAAAAGTGCTTCATTTAATGCAGTATTTTGTGGTTTAGTAAGAATGCAAACGATCATAACTAATAAATTTTCCAAAAGTGCTCATTTAATACTGTATTTGGTAGACTATTACATAATAATAATAAAATAAATATAATTTTTATTTTATTTTTTTTTATCTATTTTTTATTAAAATTCGCTTAATATATCGTAGCATAGAATTTTAGCCTAACCTATTCCTGTTTCGGTAATCATGTAGCAGGTTTCTTTCGTTCATTATACTTTTTTTTGGGGGGGGAAGATTTGAGTGGTAAAATTTATATATATATAATGGATAATAATCTAATACCTAATCGAATACCATTAGAAGAGTAACAGCGCCACCCACCCAAGGAATAGGAGTATAAAAATTATTTTTTTTTTTTCAAAAACAAAAAATCGTTCTACCCACTCAACAATTCATAGGAATCAGATTCTCAAATTTTAATTTTTTTACTTTAGATTAAACTGATCCCGTAATATTTAAAATTTGGTTTGATTTTTTTTTTTTTTTTTTGAAAAAGATAAAATATATAACAATTTGCTATTGATCATTTATTTTCTCATTGTTATAGAATGTCCGCTAAACTGTACAATCATGCACGAAACGTTCTGATCAGAATGTATCTAGAATATCAAAGACTGACTGAATTTATCTAGTGATAAGATCGTGGTACTAAAAAAAAAATACTGACTAGTTAATTGATATCTGCAAAATCGCAAAATCGCCATGTGACAAATAAAGTTAATTTGAGATTCTTTTTGAATTCCATATTAATTTACGTTTCCGTAACATTTGTAGATACATTCTTCTTTATTATACTTTATTATATATATCATTTTAGGTATCGATCTAGCTTTAATCGATTTATCAATTTTCAAAGTAATGTTCTTTATAGAAAAAAAAAATGTTGCTCGAATATTGGGCTCATAAGCAAATTTTATTCGTTAATACATTTCTTTAATTTTTTTTTACACATATTTTCAGAATTTTGACATTCGGTTTTATCTATTTTCTTTCTTATAACAAGTTACTATAATTGAAACTAATCCATTTCTTAAATATATATATATATATATATATTAATTTGATGAAGTTATTACAAATATCTTCAGATATATTCACGAAAAAAAAAGTTTCTCTTGAAATATATTTTGATGATGACTTCGAGGGTATCATGTATGGTCTTCCAGAGGAATCTGTTGGATGTAAATTAAAAGGAAAAGTTGTCTTAAAAAATTCGAAATCTCTGTTGACAAAACATATGGTATTTGTATTTCTTGGAAAGGCATCAGTGGCTTGTGGTCCTCCAATGGATACATCAAGACCAGAATGTAGGTTTTTACTATTTTATAAATGTGTGTTCTTTCACTGAACTTAGAAATAAAAGTGTGTTTTTGATGTATATTTTTTTTTAAAGATAAAAAAATTTTTTTTTTTTTTTAATCACTATATTGTGCGATTATGATTTATAGATAGTGAATCACAAATAATTTATCGGAAACAATGTATATTTCATAAGTCAGAACTTTCAAATGAAAAAATTCCTGCAGGTATACACGAATATCATTTTGAATTCGATATTCCAGGTCACTTGCCCTCTTCATTCAAAAGGGCACGTGGGAAAATCGAATACGCTTGTTATGCGATTCTTGCAAGACCAATATTTTGTAGCGATGTTGTTACAAAGAAAATTGTCACGCTCAATCGAAGCCTAACAATTAATTCCCAACAAATGAATTTAGAAGTAGGTACATTTAATGATAAAATAAGATATAAAATCAATACCCCTTTAATTGTATATCGAGAAGGTGGATTAGTTTCAGCTAATATAACATTGGAAATTTTGGATTCGAATTCAATGGTTGAACATATTGAGTATGGATTAAAAGAAGAAATTAGTTATCACACTACCGGTGAACATGAGATGTCAGTTGCAGCGAGTATCAATGAGGACAGGTTTCCTCTTGGAAAAAAACGAACAAAAGTCGTCAATGCTTCAGAACCATTAATAATTAGTTTTCATTTGTGTCCTTGGGTAAATTGTGATTTATATTCCGAGTTAATTGATATTGAACATAAAATTGTGTTGACATTTGCAGTTAGCGAGAATATTTCAATGGAGGAAGATATTTGGTCGAATATTCAACATGATCATAGAAGTTCTAGACTATCAGCACGCTCATTTTCTTTATTACCTTTATCACTTAACCATAATGAGGATAATGATATAAATCTCAATAGAAATCGAGCAGCTCGTTCACGTTCTTTATTACCTTTGCCACGTAATCATAATGAAGATAATGAAATTAACAATCGAAGTAGAGCACGTCCCCTTTCTTTATTACCTCCTTCGAATTTTCGAAGATTTTCTTTTCAAAAAGCTTTACGCGGAACACTAGGCGAATTGGAATCGAAGACTAAAAATTTTGATATTGAAATTCCTATAATAGTCACAACAAAATCTTCTAATAGACCAACACAAATAGAACAATCACTACAACCACGATCATCAACATCATCTTACGATGAACCACCAACTTATGTTGCAGCCACAATAATTCCCTCACCCCCAAGTTACGATGAAAATGAAAATTATCACTATAATAACGAATTGTAGACATTTTTTGGTTAATATACTTATTATTAGATATATTTTTTCTGTGCTTATATTTATCTACTCGTATTTATATCGAATATTTATTTATATATATATTTTCTAAATATTATTTTAATAATGATAAATATTATTTCTTGATGTATCGAGCTCATATGTATATGTATATGCAGAATTTTACCCTATTTTGAAATTTTTTTTTTGATTTTCATTTGAACTTGCCTCATATAGGAAATATAAAGTAATTCTTTATAAAATTGCAACATTAAAAATTAAAATTGTCATCGAAACAGAATATTCCATTTAAAATTTAAAATTTAATTTAAAAAAAAAAAAATAGCAATAACATTAAGATTAAAATTGGCATACATTCCATTTATATTTAAATAACAAAATTCAACCTTAGTATTTATTAAAAAAAAAAAAAAAAAAAATGTATAATCCAACCCGTAAATTTCAAATTTATCAAATTTTTGCAGCGAACACAAACCTCGGGAAAACTATATTTTCTACTGGATTATGTAGGGCTTCTGCTTTAAGATTCAGACATTTAATTGATAATAAAGATAAATCTGGTTCACAATCCTTAAATAAAAAAATATATTATCTTAAACCAATACAAACTGGATATCCTGAATCATCGGATTCAAAATTTTTGGAAGACTTGATTGATAAAGATATGAATGTTAAAGTAAAAACGTTGTACACCTATAAAAAACCTTTGAGTCCACATCTTGCCGTTGGTAAGAAGGTAAATTTGTAAAATATCAAGTTGGTTACTCTTACCTTTACTATTCAAATATTCAAATCCAATTAATTTACATTAGTTAGTAAAAGATCAAGATATATTGGATTCAATAAAAAAATATATTTCAAAATGTATCTTTGAGTGTAAGAACCATAAAGGAATTCTTTTCTTAGAAACAGCTGGAGGTAAGCATCATCTATAATTCCATTCTTAACAGTAAACATTTAAATAATAATTTTTTAAATAATTTTATTTTTTAAAGGTGTAGCAAGTCCGGTGATGTCAGGTAAGATCTAATTATTATCAAGTCATTGTCATGAAATGTTAAAATTAGTTTACACTCACTCGCATACAAAAACACTTTAAAAATAATTTGCTTTAAAAAGGAACTCTACAATCTGATTTTTATCGACCTCTCAGATTGCCAATAATTCTAATAGGTGACAGTGATCTTGGCGGGATATCTACAACAATATCTTCTTTTGAATCATTGTATTTACGTGGTTATGATATTCCTCTAATCCTTATGTTTGAAAACATACAATTGGAAAATCACATGTTTCTTATAAATTATTTTAAGAATTTTATGAATGATAATAATAATGTGCTAATCGAGACAATACCCCCACCACCACTTCAATTACCAGATCTTCACCACGATCAATCTCAATTAAAGAATTATTTCTCTCAAATTGATAAAAAATTGATAAAAATTATGAAAAAATTAAAAATTTGGCATCATAAAAGATTCGATAGATTAGTCGAGATGGATGAATTGGCAAAACAAGTGGTATGGTGGCCATTCACTCAACACAATAAGGTTAAAAAAGTAAATGTGATCGATTCTGCTTTTGGAGATTTTATGGTCATTTATAATAAAAATGATAAAAATGGAAAAATTAAGAAAGAACAAATAACGAAGAATGGAAAGAATGAAGGAAATAGAAATGAAGAAGAAAATAGTAAAAAAAGAGGTGTGTTAAACGAAGTGTTTGATGGGGCAGCTAGTTGGTGGACTCAAGGTAACATAAGAAAAATTTTTTTAAGTTAAATATATTATTTTATTATTGTCATTGGCTAATTTTCTGCAATTTCAAATTAAAAAGGTCTAGGACATGGTTCATCAAAATTAGCATTGACTGCTTCTCACGCAGCCGGTCGTTATGGTCATGTATTATTTCCTGAGTCAATAAATGAGCCAGCATTATTGCTTTCTCAAACATTATTAAGAACTGTAGGGAATAAGTGGGCGACACGTGTTTTTTATTCTGATAATGGCAGTACAGCGATGGAAGTTGCCTTAAAGATGGCATTAAAATCTAGCTCATTGAAATATAATTTTGATGAGGATTTGAAAATTTTGGGTTTGAACGGTAATTATCATGGAGATACTATTGGAGTTATGGACGCATGTGGGCCTAATATTTATAATCAGCAAGTTGTATGGTGTGTTTTTTCACTGTTATTTTTTTCTTCCTTTGTAATTAGCATACAAATAATCAAGTTCTAAATTTTACTTTATATCTTAAAGGTATACACCGAGAGGGGTATGGCTAGATCCACCACAAATTCAACTAAAAAACAATATATATAATTTAACAATCCCATTTACAAATCAAATATTTCAATATTCATCATTAAATTCATTATTTTCTCCATCTCGTTTATGGTCTGATCCAGTTTCATCTATCTATAAAAATTATATTGATGAAGTAATCTCTAAACATATAAAGGAAGGATATAATTTTGGTGCATTGTTAATTGAACCTATTTTGATGGGAGCAGGGGGAATGATATTGGTAGATCCATTATTTCAAAGATTGTTGGTCAAGGGTGTTAGAGAGTTTAATAGATGGGGCAATTTAAGAAAGGATCAGGAAAGAGAGAAATGTGAAGATGAAAAAGAATGGAAAGGATTACCAGTGATTTTTGATGAAGTATTTACAGGACTTTGGAGATTAGGAAAATTAAGTGGTGCAGATATTTTGGGAGTGGTGAGTATAAAAATTATATTAATCTATTTTCAAAAATTAACTTTAATCAATATTTCAAAATTTTTTATAAAGAATCCTGATATAGCTGCATATGCAAAACTCTTAACAGGTGGTTTGCTTCCATTAGCTACCACACTTTCAACCGAATCAATATTTAATAATTTTCTTGGGGATACAAAAGTTGATTCATTATTACATGGACATTCTTATACTGCACATCCAATTGGTTGTATGGTGGCTAATAAATCTATTGAAGAATATGAAGTGATGAAAAATAAAAATGAAAATTGGAAATCTGGAATGAAAAATTGGGGATTTGAAAATGAAAAAAATCATGAATATGGAATTTGGAGTATGTGGGACAAAGAAGTATGTTTATAAAATTACAACATAATTTTTTTTTTAATCATTAATTAATAACATTTATTATTAAATTAATTTTTATATTAAAGATGATTGGGAAGCTATCATGTTTACCAAATGTCAAAGGACTATTTGCTATAGGAACAATATTAGCTATTGAATTGAAAGATATTGATGGTGGTGGTAAGGTGTTAAAATTCATTAAAAATTTATTTATTTATTTATTTTTTGGATAATTATAATGATATATGAAAATTATTACATATTTTAGGTTATGCTTCAGAGGTATCATTAGAAATCATAAAACAATTATCAAATTCAAATTACAGTAAGGATGATATCAAAATATTATCAAGGCCATTAGGAAATGTAATTTATTTGATTTCCTCTTTGATTAGTGAACCTTATAATATTAGGAGGTTAGAAAAGAAGGTTTATGAGTGTTTGATTAAAGCATAAAATTTAATATAATGTATACAATACAATAAATAATAATATGATTTGTTCTTTCCATTTAAATTATTTAAATTATTTATTTGAAAATAAACTTTATCAATTTTATGTTATAGTTCAAAAATAGATGAAGAGTAGTAGTAGTTTCTTTTTGAGAAATGGTATTGTTTGCCAGCAATATTTATCTAAAGAAAATAAAGTCTTTGAGATCTTTATATAAATTTTTTATATTAAAGATTGGAGAATTAACAATTTTAAAGAATCTTTTAGTTAAAAAGAACCCATGTCAATTTAAATTATCATTGAAATCATATTTGAAATAGATATAAATCAAAGTTCCAAGTGTATAGAACAACATATTCTAAATGTGAACCTTTAGAAAAAAGAAACTACCTGTTCTTATAATAGCATAGCACTATTAAATTCACTATAAAACAAAAAAATATTATTAATACTGCTTTCTTGGGATCTCTAATTTTATTATTTTAACCTCACATTAATTGTTGAGTCTTAGGTTTTGATAATGTATTAAAGTTTTTCCACATTCTATTTGATTATATATATAAAATTAAAAGCCGACGGGCGGGATTGAACCACCGACCTTCAGTTTACAAGACTGACGCTCTACCACTAAGCTACGCCGGCCCACAGAAATGATCTTTTTTTTAATTTTTATTAATTATTTACTAATTGTGATTATTCATTTCGGGACAACACATCAATATCGTAACGTGATTTATAAATTATATTTTTAATTAAAATATTAATTACAAATTTAAAAATGATTGTCGCGCAGCCAACTTTTATTATTTTTAACTTTCGGAAGTGATAATAATAACGATAAAATCTCAAAATAATATTTTTAAATTGGTATTTTCTTTTTCATATTTAATTAAGGCTATAATTTCCGTAATATGCGGCCTTAAATGCCTTAAATAGTTATAATGCCTAATGTCGTAAAAATTAAATTATGGTTTTCGACTTTTAATGCAAAAATCATGTACATATAATTGTAAGTTAATATTAAAATTAAATTTTTTTTTTTTATAATTTTTTTTATTAGTACTTTATTATAATTATTTTTTTTTGTTTTTACATAAATAAAATTTTAGAACTTTCCCCGCGAAATAACCTAATTTATACCCCCAAATACATATACAAATTAATTATAAAAAACATCGCAGAAAAATGTTTGATATATGAAAAATATTATAAAAAAAATGAAAAATATATATTTAAGAAATAATGAATTAATTTAATTTAAAGTGTGTATATATATATAAAAACTGTATATATATATATTCTCTAAAAATAATATATACTTTTTTTAAAAAAAAAAAAAAAAAAAAAAACTTAAAATAAATAATTAAAATTACAAAAATATTTATAATACTTGTTTATCGACATACAGCGGGTGTTAATGTAACTCTGATAACACCATCTTCATCAATTGAACTAGGTATTCCTAGTTTATCTTTCTCTTCTGGTCGATAATGAACTGATTCAGCTAGTGAAGTAGCTAATGAATTTAAAGATGCTCTTCCTATTGGATCAGTATCTGCTGAAAGTTTTTCGTCATTGTTACTTGAACTTATTTCATTAGACCCATTGTTTAATGTGGGATTGAATATGATCTTTTTCTTTTTATCCACATTTGAGTTTATTGGTAATATATTTGGAGATGTTAATGTAGTTGTTGTGCCGGCATTACCTGGCATTAAATTACTTATTGCGGCACTAATTATACCAGTTTTGGGTTTTTTTGTGCTTTGTTCCGTACTAGCGATTAATGCTTCAAATTTTTCCATCTTTCTTAATTTCTCTGGATTTGGTATACATTGTTCATTTTCATTTATACGTCGATTTTTATTCAATCGTGGCAATTGTGATTGTATCTTTTGGGTTCGAGATGGGCTCAAAGGTGGAGATTGTGGTGGTGGTGGACTTAATATTGGTGGCGTCGGTGCCGTTCGTGTAGGAACCAATGTTGGTGTTTGTGACATATATGTCGGTGATAAGGGTGATAAAGGTGGTATACCCGGTGAATTCGGGGAATTTGATGAATTTAATGGTTGTTTATTGAAAAATCCTCCAAGTAATCCATGTTTTTGCGTTCTTGAATTTTGAGCCAGCGAATATAATGATGTTTCATCATCTTTATTCATTAGACGTTCCGATTCCTCTAGAGATGAAGATGTTACCATTATAGAGGAATTTGGTACTAAAGAAGTAGGTGAAGAAAAAGTAGATTGTAATCGAATTGGATAAGGTGGTGGTTCATTGGAATTAACTGTCAAATCTGAATGATTCTCAGATTTTGAAGATCTTCTTTCTGGTGGTGATGAAAGTATTGATAATGTATTGGTTTTAGACTTGAGCGATGAAAAATGTTCTTGTTGAATTGTAGTTTCATTGTGTGATCTCCTCGGAGGTGGTTGAGGTCCGACCAGATTTTCCTTTTTACGGCTTTCTTCTTCTACCTTCTTTACCAATTCTCGGGAACTTATAATTCTTGTTGTCTCAAATCTTTTTATAGCTTTATCCGCACCAGATATTTCATCATTTGGATCATTATCGGAATTGTTATTACCCTCTTGTTCTTCAGAAAATTTTTCCTGTTTCTCCTTTCTCCTCCTTTCTCGTCTAGCTTCTCTATCTTCTAATTTAGCATTACTACTTTTCCTTGTTTTTCGTCTTATTGACGGTTTTGCAGAGGGTTGACTGTTTATTGTGTATATACCACCAAATGAAGTCATTATACTTTCTTCTAATAATTTACGTCTAAAATCTAAAGATGAACGTCTATTGATCACGATGGAAGTTCGTCTTCGTAAAGACTTATTTTTATTATTATTATTATTCAAAACGTTAATGGATAATAACCCAGAATTGCGCTTAGTATTTACGCTAGATAATATTCTTGATGCATGATTTATATTATTAGTAGGAATTATTCGAGAGACACGATTAGGATTTGTTGAAGCAGCACGTTGAGTACGTTGAGCACGATTGGGAAGAGGTATAAGAGAGGCATGAAGTAATTGCGGTGGTTTAGGAGGACCAGGTAACCATGGTAAACCATTTATTCTCTTTGGTATTGCATCAGAATCCATATCTGTAGGATCATTAGAATGTGCAGGATTTGAGGTAATAGAAAATTCCATATTTCGTGGTGGCAATTTTTTCCTTTGAACAATTGTGCCACGTTTAATAGGTCTATTAATAGAATTCCGATTTATAGATTGAGTTCTTACAAGAGACTTTTTAGCTATTAGTCTTGGATCAATAAATGACATTTCTCTTGGTACTAATACTTCTTGTTGTTTTCCCTTTGAAATTAAACCTTTTCTATTAGAATTTTTAACTTTTGATGAAGGACTTATTATTGAAGAATGATTTTTTTGTTTTTGAATAAAGTTAGGTTGTGACGTAGGTGGAGGGGAAGATCTAGATATTGGAGGTGAAGGATATTTACGTTCACTTTGCTCTTTTTGCTGTTCCTTTTGTACTTTTTCATGAGTTATATTTGAATGTGAATGAAGTGAATTTCCATTATTTTTACTTTGAATTGAATTATCTTTTTTAACATGTTTTATCGTAAAAGATGAATCAATTTCGGAATTATTTTTAGTTGGACTATGAAGAATTTCTACCACTTTAACGGTTGTTACGGTGATTCCACCATAAGGAGATTGAGGTGGAGTATTAATAAGGTGATCAATTTGTTCATTGGAAGTATTAATTGTGATTGATTTAGATTTTTCGGATGAAATATTCTGTTGTAATGGTTGCTGTTGTTGATGTTGTTGATGTTGTTGTTGATGTTGTTGATGTTGTTGTTGATTTTGTTGAAGTGATGAACGCGGAGTATGTTGTGTATGTTGTGGTGTGGATGGCTGTGAGGAAGATATTTGTTTAATATGTGGTGAATCATCTGATTTATCATTAATTTGAGAAATATCATTAAAGTTTGCAATTTTATCATCATCAGTACTAATATTTCCAGAGGAAGATGAAGAAGAATTCCAATTTAATTCATAAGTTTCATAAGTTGCATATCTCTTTGCAGGACTCTTTTTACGAACACTTGTATCATTTATATGTGAATGAGAAACTGGAATATGATCATGATAAAATGAAGAATGATGAGATTGATGAGATTGATGAGATGAATAATCTGTAGATATATGAGGTATATGAGATATATGAGATATGTGTTGATGGTTTATTTCCTCAGGTAGTGCCATTTTTTGCGTATCGTTTTGGTTTTGACCAAAAACAGAATTCCACAATTTTTTGACGTTTGAGTGTGGATGTATGACCACACTACCAAAAGAGTGTAATACTTGATGGAGCCGCACAGCGACTATTGTTTAAGAAACAGCAGTTGGAGCTGTTAACGTAACCTATTAATTATATTTAACTGACTATTAAAAAGTACAGTTTAAGGAGGGAAGGGGAAAATGAAGTAAGTTTTTTGTAAGATATTGATTAAGGATAAGAAGGATGATATAAAACATTAAAGTAGTTAATATATTCCCAAAGAGAGAATGATCTCGAAAGAAATAGTAAACGAGTGAAGAAAATAAACAATGCAAAAGAATTATAATAATAATTTATTGTTTCAAAGAAAATGCGTATTTTATTATTATTATTTTTTTTTTTTTTGTAATAAAAATATATTTGAAACACTAGATTGTTTAAAACAGTTAGACTGGTAGAATAAATTAAATAAAACAGTTAAAGCTGAAGGAAAAAAAAGGTAAAATGAACACTTTTATGAAATATTATTGGTAAAAATAAAAAATCAAAATCAAGGAAATTTAAAATTTGCAGAAGTCAAGCGAATAGGAACCAGTTAAGATATTTTATCGACATCATGAAAATAATTACCTTTAAGCCCCAAGTGTAGAATTGTTGAAAAGGCGTAAAATTCATGAGAATTTCTCATAACCAATTTATTTTCTCAAGGTGATACGAAAAATGAAATCTAATAACGTATAAATTTAAACTTGGCTTGGAGGGAAATTAATGCAATTCAAATTTAGGTCACACCATAATATAAAGTGTATACATATTTATATAAACGTTTTTAAACATCGTTTTTTTGTGATATGAGACACAGTTACTAATCTGCGGAATAAACTCTTGCTAAATAAAGTACACATAAATTAATTATTTATGTATTTTGTCGTACGTATTAAATGTACTAAGCGAACGAGTAATTCAAGTAAAAAAAGTAAAAAATTTGATTGAAGTTAAAAAATGAATAACCTCTTACTTACTCTTACTAGTAACTTTGTCGAATGCGATCATATTTCTTTCTTTTTTTAAAAAAATATATATAAATATATATATATATATATATATATATTATATGTTGGTTTGAAGTAATTAAAGTAAGTAGTTGAAGTAATTGAAGTAAATAATTGAAATAGTTGAATTAAGAATAAAATGTGTAGTCGATAATTGTAATAAAAATACTTGAATAGTCAAATAATAACAAATAAAATATTTTTTGATGACTTCAAAAATATCTTCTCAAAACATTTTAAAACAAAATAATGTTGTAGTATATATTTTGAGTCACATGAAATAATTAAAATTTGACAACAATGGTTATATATTTTCAATCGGGAAATTCAACCCATGCGGGATTTACATCCTAATTATATCCCGTTCAAGAAGATTTGCCGAATTATAAAATTTATTTGCAAGAAATCAGATGACATAAAGAAAATATATAGATTTGCAGTTAAAAAAACATAACCAAACCAATAAAATCTTAATAAATTAGAATTGAGCCAATAATTACCAATTTCACTAATTTCAAAATTCAATTGTTTACCTTAACCTAAATATGCAGGTTAAATTTTTAAATAATTTGTGCATTTATGAACGAACTACATTTGTCACATAATAAAGTATGTAAATAAAATAAATTAATGAAAATAATTAAAAATGATTAGTTAATTAATTTGCTTTACATAAAACAAATAGCAAACAATATAATGTACATCAGATATCTGTAAAACGTTTTTCACAAAAAGAATGTTTCTTATTTTTATTTATTTCGAATTTTTAGCAATCAAAAATTCCACATATAGATTACAAACTTTGAAAGTCGGTCATTTTTTAAACTATAATATTAACTTTATCAAATTTAAAATTTACATATTATTTACCAAAAAGAGTTTCTCAAAAAATTTAAGGAAAACAAAGTTGTAAAACATTAATAAATGAAACATTAGTAGTAATTACATCTTTCATCTCTCGTTCACCATACGATTGGATACCCATTTTTTATTTTTATCAACCGCTATTATCTAATAGAATTTAGACCAAAAAGTAAATTTTTAAATATATTTTTTAAATAATACACACACATTAAGTCTTCTGATTATACACTTTAAAGGTAAATTATGAATTTTGTTGATTATACAAAACAGTAATTATATGCAACAATTAATTAATTGTCACACATATTATGAATTGATGATCGTGAAAAAAATTAAAGTAACAATCGAACAGCTGAAATTCTTTGCAGAAATACTACATTACCTTCTAAACTCATGATTAAAGTTGATGAAAAGGAGGAAAACAAAAAAGAAAGTGAAGAAGAAGAATATAAAGAAGTAAATGTAGTATTTATTTGTATCGATATATCTATATTTAAATATCTAGATATTTACCTTTCTTGACAAAAAAAATTTAACTTAATTTTTTAAAAACTGCCAGGATTTAAATCTTTATTAAGTATACCTATTAATACTGTATTGGAACTAGCCATAAACATTATAAATGACCCAACTTTCCGCCTCCCTAGAATCTAAAATTTTAAAACAGGTATAGGAAAGCGTAAGTATTCATTAATAAAACTTTGTCTATTAAATGTTATTGTCATGGTATAATATTATAATTCCACATGACAATTATAAATGTTTAATCATGGAGAACTAAGTTCAACTAACTTCATCGAAATCAAAAAGGATTTAATACTGTCACCGGAAATGCAGTCAAGGCAGAATTTTCTATCGAAAGTAACTTATCAATAGAGTTTATTTAGAATAAAAGATAACCCAACATATTAGTATATATTAGTGGATATTAATACACATTAGTATATATTTAGTGTATGTAGTTGTTCTCACTTATATTTATTTAAACTTCTCTAAATACTTTGGGTGGATGCAGTTAGGTGAGAATTATGAGGATTATGATTGAATTCAAAATTATATTAATTAATTCAAGTGGGAAAATTTTTTTTCATTTTACATTTTCAAGCATTCAGTATTTGAATTTGAATTATTTAACTCTGAAATCTCGTGACTAGTTTAACTTTATAGACCTATATTAATGATATTACAATATTATTCATTGATCACTTATTACTTTTCAATGATGGAAACATTCTCAAGTGTGGCAGGCACTATTCGAGTAAAGGGTAAATATTACATTGAATTTATATAGTATAATGAAAATTTTATAAAAACCAAAATTAAAATTTAATCCTTTTATTAAAAATTTTTGTTTTTCCTTATCTAATTATCAAAAGTAAAAAGCCTTCCTGAAATTTTAATTATGTCAATTGTATCAATTTTTCATATGACTCAATTCCAATTTTTCAGAATTTTAATTGCATCTAACTAAATTCAATAACTTTGACATGTATAATTCATACTATCTTGGTTTACTTTTTGATAATTTGATGTGTTTATACATGTTATGTTTTCACAATGTAGAATAATCCATTTTTATTCTATTGATAACAATTTATAGTTCATTCAAAAAGAAGTTATTAAGTGTAATACTCTCATAAGTTTTTGTAGTCAAAAGATAAAAATGTAAATTTAATTTATATTAAATTCCTAAAATTTCAATTATTAATTAAATTTTAAATTATTAAATCTGAATTAAAAAGGTTTCATATATGTTATCCAAATTCAAATGCTAAATTCCAAATTTCAAATTCCAAATTAACTTATATTTTATAATAATATTATTTTTAATTCAAATCAATTTTATATAATGTAAAGAGATTTTTTACTAAGATATTCTAATACCATTTGAAGTTCTGATTTTAAATTAAAATATGAAACAGGAACTATTGTAAGTCTAAAACAGTACATATTTAATTTAATTACAATTTAAACTTATTAAAAAAGTAAAATTAATTTTACTTCATATGATTTACAATAAAATATATTTACAATAATAATAATAAAAGATGCAACTTGATAATTAAGTAATAATACATGTATGAATGGTTGGCTCAATTATTGTACCTCTGGCTAATTGATTTTCTTCTGGCTAAATTCTGGCTCAATGGCTAAATAGGACTAAATGGCTAAATTCTAGCTCAAAAACTAAATTATAGCACAATTCTGATTAGCTGGCGCAACCCTGATCACGTGAAAAGATCATTATTATAATTGAATAATTATTTAAATTATTAATATTGTTATTTTTAATAAATTATCTTCAGACACTAATAACTTTATAAAAATTAGTACTACAAAATAAAATATATATTATTGTGTAACAAAAAACTAGAGCGTTCAATTAGTTATAGAAATATCTTGGTAGAAAATTATATCAAATTATATAAAATTGATTTGAATTAAAAAATAAAAATAATTATTTTAAAACTTAAAATTTTTACAAATATTAATATTAAAAAAACAATTAACTCTTATTTTGAAACTTATAATAAGAGCTTTAAATAATTTTAGAATTTATATTTAATAACAATTATTTAATAAATTTTACAATTGCATCAGTCAATTAAAATTGTACTATTATTTAACCTTTGCATTAGAATTTAATCTTTGTATCAGAATTTAGTCATTGCACCAAATTGTATCAAAGCTAATTTCTGAGCTCAATTTGCTAAATTAAATCTGGTTAAATTCTTGACTCAATTCATATTGCACCTACCATCCCTAAATATATAACAAGAAACAATAATGCATATATGTAACCAATAACCAATAGATTCTCAAGAATAAACAGACAGTGATACTACTTATACTTGATTAGTAGAATATAATAAAAGTATTTGAGTTTAACCTAGTAGTTATCAAGAATTTAAAGAATATAAATAAACTTTTAATAGTAATAAAACTCTAATCTATTCTATAGATGTAGTATTTTTATTCTTGTTATAATATATTTATTTTATTTTATATTATTATATATGTATATTTTAATTTATATTATTATTTTATCATTATTATTTCATTATATATCATTATTATATAATGTATTGTTATATACAGTAGTAGTTAAAAGTATTACATCACCTAAATAAAAATTTTAAAATTGTGATATCTTGTGATTTTGGAGGTACAGTATTATAATACTTATTTGATAGATTTGTCAGATCCTATTTTATTAGCTTACATCATCTTTTTTTTATTATTTTATAAATTTATTTATTTTTTTTTTAATTCCAATGGAGTTATACTTTATTAAACAATTTATTTTGTAGTTGATAAAAATTAAACAAATTTATAAAAACTACAAATACATTTAATACAGCTGGCTATGACTAAATTAATAACACAACAGTCTGACCCATCATTGCCCTAGTGTTACCTAAAACAACTGATGGGCATGCCCTGCTCATCTCTTTTTGACCAATCTAAGTAAAAAGTTACTGGAAAGGAATATTAATCCATCGAGGAGCTATAGATTAGAGAACTATACACTAAAATTTATACAGAAAAAATTTAAATAGAAGATTAATAGTAGATAAATATCTGTATTTATAATTAAAACTAATTTTTAGAGCAAGAAATTACATGAAACCTTATACACCTTCCCAATTAGTTTTTGAATAATGTCTGTCTTGATTTCCAGATTGTATACGGTCCAAACATCCACTTACACTATGAATTCTAGTTCCTAATCCTTTTACAGTATTAGTCAGATCAGCTAATCCCTTAGACATATTGTCTAATGTTTTAATATATTTGAGTTGTTTGTTTCTTCTCTCATTTCTATTTCTTTTCCTTTTCTATTTTTATTATTATTTTCTTTCAAGATTTGATCATGTTCATCAAGACGATTTTCAATAGCAAAAAGTTTTTTTGTTATATCTGTCAGAACTTTAGCTACTTCTTCCATTTTCTCGCACAACTCTTTAATTTATACGGTATACTAATCCATTGTTTTTATTACATTTTAATTAAATTCATCAAATTCTTTATATTGTTCTTCAATTTTATTCTTATTAATATTCTTTTCAACATTATTAGCTTTCTTCTTAATTATATCTGTGCAGGTATTTTAGTTTGAAGTAGTTTTTATTAGATTGGAATAATAATTTGGTTTATATTTTTTATACAAATTATCAAATTGTTTGATTTTTTCTT
>CAJVPK010000632.1:0-25321 GCA_910592015.1 Diversispora eburnea | reverse complement strand
AAAATACGATTTAATTAATAATAATAAAAGTTTTATATAGAATAACTAAAATGATTTATTTTTAAAAATTGTCAGGTATCTCTATACTTTTTACCAGTGAGTGTATATATATAAAATAAAGAAACAGGGTCAACAATGTGCAAATGCAGATGGATCACACAAATTACCACCATTAATTATTGAAAAATATGCAAATCCCAGATGTTTTAAAACATTTAATGTTCAATATTTATCAATAACTTATTGATATAATTCTAAAGCTTGGATGCTTGCCACTTTATTTCAAGAGTGGCTTTGTAATTTTGATCAAAAAGTTGTAATAAAACATAATGGACAATGTGTTTTATTATTATTGGATAATTGTAGAAGTCATAAAATTGAAGGTTTAGATCTTTTACATGTTGATGTTCATTTTTTACCTCCAAATACAACTTCAAGAATGTAGCCAATAGATGCTGAAATTATTATGTCTTTCTAAAAACATTATCATAATGTTATCTATATAAACCTTCTATAATTTACAAAGACAACAGGATAAAATAATACTAAAACTAATAACAAAACTAAGTATAACTATAAGAATTACTAATCTCAAAATAAAATAGTCATGATAAAAGAGTTTATGTATAGAAGGAATTGTATATCAGTTTCCTTATATCTTCCATATAGTATACATTTTGGATTATTATATATGTGAGGTTGGTGCTTAAATCTTTGGAGCATTACTGGTAATTCTCTATTGAAGAGTTTCATTGCAAAGCTTTTTTTAACCTGGTCTTCTTTACTTGTATTATAATCTGTTATTTTACTGGAGTGCAATGATTTAAATGTGGTTGTCCAATTAATTTTTTGTGTTTTTTCATTATCTAAAATTCTTTGAAATCTTTTTTGCAATTTCCATCTTTGCCTATTTCTGATTTGATTTATTTTTTTAATGTTTGCTTTAATGGTAGCTCCAGAGGTATTTCTTTCCATGTTGGGCATCTTACATTAAATTATTTTCATTTTTCTTAATTTTTGATATTCCAATTTCATTTCGATAACAATATCCAAGATTATTCTGCCCAGGAATATTTCCTCCTTCAGCTGATTTCAAATACCACTGAAATGCTTTCTTTTCATCTTTAGTGGTTCCAATGCCATTTCTATAACAGTTTCCAAGATTATTCTGTCCATTAATATTCTGCCTTCAGAAAATTCAAAGAACTACTGAAATGCTTTCTTTCATCTTGACAATAATGTCCAAGATTATATTGTCCATTACTATTTCCCCATTTTGCTGATATTAAGAACCACTGAAATTCTTTCTCTTCATCTTTTGTAATTCCAATTCCATGATGATAACAATATCCAAGATTATTCTGTCCAAGAATATTTCCATCTTTTGCTGACTTCAAGTACCAATGAAATGCCTTCTTTTCATCTTTTATAGTTCCAATCCCATTTTGATAGCAGCACCCAAGATTATTCTGTCCATTACTATTTCCGCCTTCAGCTAATTTCAAGAACTACTGAAATTCCTTTTCATATTTTAATTGATCCGAATCCATATCGGATTTCATTTTTTTGAATTCGATCTGGATCTGGATCTATAACAGTATGAACTGATCCAATTTGATCCGGATTCAATCTGCAGATCAATTTGGATTTGCAGAACCCTAGAAACTACTAAGACTACTGTTTCCTGTCTTTAATGGACTTCATTCAAATTTCACCTGTCATCCTTTGTACTTCATCCTTCATCCTTTGTACATCATCCTTCATCCTTGTGCATTATCACCCTTGTACAAGTGTTACAATTTACCATCCGCATATTACCAATTTACTTTACTACACTATATTTTAAAATAGTTTCTATTTTTAATAATTAAAAAAATAAAAGTCTATTTTTTAATATTTTTCACTTACTCTCGGGGAATCTCCCCCACTTCCCGAAGAATTGCTATCTTGCCCTTTCTTTAGATAATAAGTTTGCAGAGAGAGAGAGAGAGAGAGAGCTCATTTCCTTCAGTTATTCTCCTTTCTTTATTCTTTTATACAATCTTTATATGAGCATAATTAAAAATACTTGTACGATAATTTGTGTCTTAAAAAATAATAAAGACAATTGCTCCCGATGAAGAATGATTGATAAAGATCATTTATCCACTTCTAGATGTTGTTTAAAATTAATAGGAATATTGCAAAACCAGTAAATTAAATAAGACTATATTTGAAAATCATTCTATGATGTTACTAATTACTTCACTCTAATTTATAATTAATTGGAAGTTTGTGAAGTAATTGAGTTAAGATAAAAAAAAATAAAATAAAATTTAAAATTATCAATTCGAGCTATTAAACAAACACAACATAATATTCACGAGAAATAAATACTTTCCATCATTTCCAATATATGGCTTGACAATTATTTCTGTTTCCATTTTATTAATCGCGTGGAATATAATTTATTTTTAAAAATATTTCTCTCTTTATATATATATAATTTTATGTCTCTTAAGGTCCTACGATGTTCTTCCAACGCTTACACTTCAATATCATCCTTTTTCTAGTGAAGCTTCTTTCATTCCACATGAAGGATCATTGAATTTAAAACAAGAAAGTAGATAGAATTTCGTGCTCTAAAATTTCGCATCATATTTTTTTTTAATTTTTCGCATTTTTTAAAATGGTATCAAATTTCCCATGATGATTGAAGATCTCAACTTCCTCAAAATCCATTATAGCATTGACGCTTTTGCAACAATTTGAAGCATTATGCTCGATAAGTTATTGCATATCACGATATAATTTCAGGTCGCACTAACGTAGTCCTTTTTTTTTATTGAACTTTTAAATTCTATCCATTCCATACATATCTGCCATAATAAAAATTTGCACGAAAATTTATATTAATGCTCTTATATAAATTGTTGACAAAATATTCCTTGCGAATATCTATACCTTTTTTTTTTAAAAAAAAACTTGATATGAATAGACTAAGAAACCCACGCTTTGAATAATGCACTGAATGCCTTCAAATAACTAATATTTCTAAAGTAAAAAAAAAATATTAGTAATAAATTATCACCAATACCTTATTATTCACATAAATGCAGATTAATCTTTGAGTATGATATGTATGTTTTTGAAAACTCTCTTGCAAATTATTAAAAGATACACCTTTCGCTATTACGCGCGTTTCATAAGGATAGTGAAAAGTGAAGTGTTCTAAATTCTTTGTTATATAGAAGTTTGAAAATTATAAAACCATATGTGGTTGCAAATATATTGTATTTTGTTAAAATCAACGATTTTTGTTGAACCTAAAATAACAGAAATAAAGATACTTTAGAATATTAATATTTTATATTCTTATAAATAAAGGTTATTATTTTTTTTTAATGAAGGTTATCTCGACCCATTTTTTTATTAAAGAAGAATGAATGTAAAAAAAAATAACATACCTATTTCTTTACAAAGTTTTCATTCTCATAGTTAGGACTCAATTTTTAGCAGAAAAGTTGTTGAAAAGAAAAGAGAGAATCTTTTTTTTATTGTGTTAGGTTATCTAATATAATCTATTCTATTGATTCTAATTATTTATTAGTATAATATCTTTGCTATTAATTATTTTTTTGTATTCTTCGAAATAATCTTTTCATTTATGATTTTAATAAGTCCTAACTCAAGTAGAAAATAAAAATCAAGTTGATGTATTCATTAAATCAGAGCACTTGACACTAAATACAAAAGTTTTTCATTAACATTTAAATTCATTAATATAAAAAATGGGATAATAATGTAATAGTAAATTTAAAAAAAAAATATAATAAGAAAGAGAAAAGAGATAAGAGAGGGAAGGAGAGAGAGTTGCATAGAAGGAGAGGAAAGAGAGATAAGAGAGAGATGAAGAGAGAGATGAGAAGAGAGCGAGATGAGAGATGATAGAGATGATAGAGAGATATAAAGGATAGAGAATGAGAGAGAGAGATATGAAGAGATGAGAGAGCGAGATGAGCGAGATGAGAGAGATAAGAGAGCGTGATGAGAGAGATGAGAGAGATGAGAGAATGAGATGAGAGAGAAAGTAGAGGAGAAGAGAGAGAGAGAAAGTAGAGGAGGGGAGAGGGAGACAGAGAGCGGAAGAGAGATGAGAGAGAGAGAGTAGAGAAGAGAGAGTGTGTGTGAGAGTAATATTAAAATGATAATAATAAAAATGATTGTAATAATAAAAATTTATTCAATTAAAAAAATTAATTTCTTCTTTTTCTTTTAACATTTTCTATAAAAAAGAAAAATGAAATTTTTAAGTTTGAACGGAACAATATTAAATTTAATTAAAAAAGTAGAAGTTATATAATTACCTCTTCGTCTCCTTTTCTTTTCTTCGTACTTCGCTCTTTTACAGTTATAGCACTGGTAATCCAAATCCTCATCCTCCTCATCCGTAAGAAATTCGAAAAATGAATCATTATCATCATCATCATCTGGATTTTCAATGTTGAAGAAACAACATTTTGTAACATATTTTTTAGAGTATACTGGCTCAACAAAATCTAAAAGAAGATTTTCATCACCAGTATACTCGAAAGTAATTAAATCGGGATGGTATGGAACTAGTCCAATTCCAAATGGATCGTTTGGATCAATTTCTTGATTCTGAAGATTTTTTTCTTGAGTTTGGGGTTTTGTCTGGTTTTTCATTTTTTTGTGATTTTGACTGAAGGGAAAAGTCCCCATATTTATACTTTTCAAAATTCCAATAATTTATTTCTGTAATTTAAAAATTTTTCATCTACAACAATCAAAATAAAAATGTATAAATTAAATGATTTTTTTCATATATTAATGATTTTGTGATGTAATTATTATCAGCAGTGCAGTTTGTTCTCACCTGCTTGCGAACTTTGATAGTGCTATTGATATAATGTAATTATTAGAATGCATATAATTCTAACCTTTTTGAGACTGTACAATCAAAATTCACAAGCAGATTATCATCTTTCATTTGTGAGTCATCAATTGATATGATAATAAGGATACAATATCAATTGTTAACTTAATTGTTCCAATGACAATATTGATTACCCTACTCGTTCAACGTGCTTAATTTGGTTAAAGACTTAATATTTTCTTGATATAATGGATTTAGCTAAAGAAATAATTGCTTTTGTTTCTGTGGTATATTTATATTTTTAGACTAGTAATGATATGCATCTCATAAAAAAATAAAAATAGACATAATAATAAATCTTATTGTAATATAAAAAGGTTTGATAAAATTAAGTTTATTAATACATTAATATAATAAAAATTTAATCACGAATATCGTGAATACGATATGAACTATTGAAGAGAAGTAAATTAAATGCTAATCATTTGTAGTTAAAATATTATAGAACTAACTATTGATATAGAACAATTGATATTTGTGATAATGTATATTAAATGTAAAATATAATATTTTAATTAAAAAAAAATCTATATATGCAGTCTCAATATGAGTCATAAGTTAATTCTCACCTGCTTGTGTGAAATTTTTGAGTTGATTCAATTAAATTAAATATTGGCGCTCAATTATATTTCATATTCTAAAATAAAACAAAATATATAATAAAAAAAAATATTGGTGATTGTGAGTCATAACTAAATATATATTCTATTCACATTCGCCTGACCTTCTTATGATTTTGATTTTTCACATGCATGTGGATCATACAATTGTGATTAATGATGATGCAATTAATTATTATTATGTACAAACAGATTTCATCTATTATATTTATAATATATTCAATTGTAGAGATTGATGAGATGTAATTATTATTATTATTTTTCATTCCCTAACATTGTTATTTCTCATTAACTATTTCATAATTGTTGGTATTATCGTATCAACTTTTTCCTTAATTGGTTATTGAACTTGTTGTACTTAATAAATTTAGCTAAAGAAATAATTTCTGTGAGCCTTACTTGTATACTTTTAAACTACAAAATTGTAGTGACTTTAATTGTCGACAAAACTGACCACATATCTTACATAAAAATGAACAGAAGATCTTATTGCAAAAAAAATAAAATAAAATACAATAATATCAATAGTAATAAAAAAAATTTTTAACTTTCCACTATAGCCCTTAATATAATTCCCTTGTTTAGAATGAAATAGATTTTCTTATTGAGTATTATATTTATTATTAGATAACATATGGTCCAATTGCTATGATGTGATGTGATTACTGTCCAAGTGGCGTAAAATAAGCAGAAAGCTTAGATGCACGTTTGAAATACTTTTTATAATTTGACTGTATAAAATATGAGATTGTAAATTTATTTTTAGCAAATAAAAATTTTGTCTGGTGAAAATGTCAATAAAAATCATGAGTGACTAATTAGGGCTATGGGATAGTTGTTGTAAGCTATTTATATTTATTAATGATATATATAATTATAAATGTTGACTCAAATAACGCCCAAAATAATTGTAAAAATTTTGAGCCATTTAAAAAATACACAAAGATGAAAATTATATATTATATTGTCTTGTCAAACAAAAAACAATTTATGAAGATAATGTTTTTCGGTTTGATCAGCCAAATAAAGTTAATAAAAACATTAATATGCAAATTATTATATTCAGAATGTATTCGTCATCACCTTTATCGATGAAGATGTCTTTTATAGGATTAAATGATGATTTCCTTGTAAAAGTCATGTCTGCGACAATCTGGAATAATTTAAAGTATTGAAAATATTAAATGGATAAAATAAAATTAAATAAATATTAGAAAATGAATAAAACAAATATAAAAAAAATATAAATCGCAAATATGTAAAATACTAAAAATTTATATAACTCTAAACAGTATTTTAAAAAATTTAAAGTGAGCAACGAATGATATTTTAGATCTTTCAAAATAGTAATTACGTGTGTGTGGCATTTATTTTTACGAATTTTAAGAAAAATTTTATTATAATAATTAATGTAAAAAAAGTATTGGATAATGATAATTCAAATAAAGATATATACTATACTGTATATTTAATCATGCATTATTCAACTTTATTTCCTTCTAAGATGATTTCAAGTACCAACGTAATACTTTCTTTTAATCTTTGATAGTACCGATCTCATAGAAATAACAATTCGCAAGACTATACTGTCTACCACTATTTCCTCTTCAGCTGACTTTTATATACCACCGAAATACTTTCTCCTCATTTTTTGTTTTTTTTTTTTTTAATTTTATAATAATTTTCAAGTGAAGTCCGTACATAATTATTTCCTCCATCATCTGATTTCGGGTACTACTGAAAGGCTTTCTCTTCATCTTTTGTTGTTCCAATTTCATTATGATTACAATAATCAAGATTATTCTCACTATTTCCTCCTTCGGCTGATTTCTGGTACCACTGAAATGCTTTCTTTTCATCATTTGTTGTTCCAATTCCTTTTTCATAAAAAAATCCAAGACTATTCTGTCCTTTACTATTCCCACCTTCAGCTGATTTCAGGCACCATTGAAATGCTTTCCCTTCATCTTTTGTGGTTCCAATTCCATTACAATAGCAATATCCAAGATTATTCTGTCCATAACCATTTCCATCTTCAGCCGATTTCAGGTACCATTGAAATGCTTTCTCTTCATCTTTAACTATTCCCTTCCCATGTTGATAACAATAACCAAGATTATTCTGTCCCTCACTATTTCCTCCTTCAGCTGATTTCATGTACCACTGAAATGCTTTCTTTTCATCATTTGTTGTTCCAATCCCTTTTTCATAAAAGTATCCTAGACCATTTTGTCCTTTACTATTCCCGCCTTCAGCTGATTTCAGGCACCACTGAAATGCTTTCTCTTCATCTTTTGTGGTTCCAATTCCATTACAATAACAATATCCAAGATTATTCTGTCCATAACCATTTCCACTTTCAGCTGATCTCAAGTACCACTGAAATGCTTTCTCTTCATCTTTTGTTATTCCTTTCCCATATTGGTAACAATAACCAAGACTATTCTGTCCTTTACTATCCCCACTTTCAGCTATTTTCAGGTACCACTGAAATGCTTTCTCCTCATCTTTTGTGACTCCAGTTCCATGATAATAGCAATATCCAAGATTATACTGCCCCTGAATAGCTCCACCTTCAGCGGATTTCAGGTACCATTGAAATGCTTTCTCTTCATCTTTTGTGGTTCCAAACCCATGTTGATAACTAAATGCAAGATTACACTGTCCATCACTATTTCCTCCTTCAGCTGATTTCAAGTACCACTGAAATGCTTTCCTTTCATCTTTCGGTGTTCCAATCCCATTTTGATAACAACGTGCAAGATTAAATTGTCCATTGATATTTCCCCCTTCAGCTGATTTCAGGTACCACTGAAATGCTTTCTCTTCATCTTTAGTTGTTCCAATTCCATTTTCATATATATGACCAAGGTTATTCTGTCCATTACTATTTCCACCTTCAGCTGATTTTAAGTAGTAATGAAATGCTTTCTCTTCATCTTTCGTTGTTCCATTTGTGTAACACTCTCCAAGATTAAATTGCGCAGTGATATTGCCATCTTCAGCTGACTTAAGATACCATTGAATTGCTTTCTCCTCATCTTTTTTGACTCCAATTCCATGATAATAACAATATCCAAGATTATTCGACCCATTACTATTTCCACCTTCAGCTGATTTCAGGTACCATTGAAATGCTTTCTCTTTATCTTTTGTTGTTCCAATTCCATTAGAATAGTGATATCCAAGAATATTCTGTGCATCACCATTTCCATCTTCGGCTAATTTCAAGTATTGACGAAATATATACGGATATACATTTTCCATTTACGTGATTATTTGTTTAATAGATTAAAGTTCTAATAAAATTTATTGAATTTAAAAGTTCTATATTTTTTATTTAAAGTTTGAAATGGGGAATATATATTTTTAAAATTGATGGGTTATATTAAAAAGGTTTTAAGAGAAAATTTAAAATGTCAAAGAATAAATTTTTGTTATTTGCAATAAATATATTCAATTTCTGTTGTTGAATATTCACAATTTAAATTTCATTATACGGTTCAACAACAGAATTTTATATTCATCTAGAATATTCCGAATCTGAAAACTCTCTTCAGAATTTATATAAGTTACAATATGTTTAAAATAGGTTCATTGCAACGATGCCATTATTCATGAATTATATAAGTTCATATCATGCATACTAAATTGGTAGTACTAAAAATAGCCTAATTGGTACTAATTAGTTACTTCTTCGAATGATTAAGAATTTCTTCGCAGAATGGTTACACTGAACATTCTTTATTAGAATGATATGCAAAAGTTAAATGCTGATCATAATTTTAAATTTAACAAATTAACTAAATGAGGGTTCATGGTCATGGGCGTTAATTTTCAGTTTATCTCAATTCAGTGGTGACAATCACCACCAGTAATCTAAAGTCTTCAAAAAAAAAAAATACCATTATGTAATGTTTACTTATAATGGATATTCCTCTAAATATTTTTTTTTTCGTATCAAAATCTAATTCTTGTGATGATTTTTTTACTAACAATATCATCATTATCAATATGTTAAATAATTCATACCACAGATCCTATTACATCCGAATGAAAATAATCATGCCCTTGTTATTACTGTTGTTGTTGATGAAACACGTCTTCTGCCTCCACCGCTTCAGCCACCATATTTAGACCGAATAAATAATGTACATTTACTCGAAATTCATTATCCTTTAAATTTTCATATAAAATTATTAATAGAGTTAGTTCATCATCATCGTTACCTTATTTTCACGAACGATATTGATAAGGCATATAAAAGACGTGATAAAACTTTGATATCATTTCCTTCTTCGGATGAGAGAATTTAAAAGACGAGGAATGAGATTTATTCTTAATGCATAACTTTGAGACAATGGATTATTCTATAAATAAATATGATTATAAAGATAAATAAAAATAAAATAAAATAAATAAATTAAAAATAAAATAAACAAAAAAAAAATAAGAATAAAACAAAAAATAAAATAAAATAATAAATTTAATTACAAGAAATATGAATATATAAATTAATAATAATAATAATAATAATATACAAAAATAAAAAACTAAAAATCATTACCTCATCGCTGCACCAATAACCAAAACAGCTTTCTTCTTGATTTCATTTGAATCATAATTTAAAAGTGAAATTATAGATTCAATCCTTCCCCTTTAGATGGTTTTGTGTCAAAATCAAGTTCATGAACTAATTCTTCTAATCCATCTAATACCGATAATACCTTTGTTAATGATGCTTTTGTTTTGATAATGATGATGGTGATGATGATTGATTGGATTAATTGAAAAATATAATAATAAAAAAATGAATGATCCGAATGTGAAATACTTTATGTCGTTGTGGTGGTGGTGGCAGTGGTTTCTTTTGTATAATTAGTAAAAGAATAATTATAATTCTTGTACTTCTTTCAATTGCTATATCTATCCACATTCTCATCATTATTATTAAATGATTCTTGTTGATGCATAGTATTAACTTTAGAAATATTTCATCATCCCCTTCATTTTCAAAAAGAACTTCCGATGATGATCTTGATCATCGAGATTCAATTCTAATATGAAGACCTAATAACAATACATATGAATACGTGAATATGATAGATATAAATAATCAAACGGAATAAATAAAATAATCATATAATATATATGAAAAATATGATATACGAGAGGAGATATTGTCATACCTCAAGGTATTTCTTATCCTTCAAATATTTCTTCAAACTCTTCGGTCGCTTTGAATAATATAGGATAGCACTTACCACCGTTGTCACAGATTTCCGTGGCAGACGGGTATGCGGTGACAATACAAATTAATAAATATAAATTAATGAAATATAAGTCTCGGATGCCATTGAACATTTTTTTTTAAAAAAAAATAGTAATAATAATGATCGAATAATTTTTTTGAATTGAATTCTTTGAATTGTCGTCGTCGTTATTAGAAAATTAACACTACCTCAATGATATGGTTGTAACACAATTATCAGAATTTTGCCTTATTTCGACAATCACGCATGTGAAGTTTTTTGTTTAGACTAACTATTCATCACATTCGCATTGCTCGGCAGGTACAACCTGTCTGCGTCAGATAAAGCAAATAGACTTTATCCTGCGACACAGGCATGCATATAAATAACCTCTGGATAAGCTTATCCATATGTAATTATAAATAAGCTGTTTCACATATAATTATGGATAAGCTTGTCCACATATAAGCTTATCCACGTATAATTCTGGATAAGCTCACAGCATATTCAACATGTAATAAAATGAGCTCGCAACTTATTCAACATGTAATGAAATAAGTTCACAGCTTATTCAACATGTAATAAAATAGGCTCACAGCTTATTCAACATGTAATGGGATAAGCTCACAGCTTATTCAACATGTAATGAAATAAGCTCACAGATTATTCAACATGTTATGAGATAAGCTCACAGCTTATTCAACATGTAATGAGATAAGCTCACAGCTTATTCAACATGTAATAAAATGCAATGAAATAAACTCACAGCTTATTCAACATGTAATAAGATAAGCCTACAGCTTATTCAACATGTAATGAAATAAGCTCACATCTTATTCAACATGTAATGAAATAAGCTCACAGCTTATTCAATACAGAATGAGATAAGATATGCTCATTCCATTATTTATAAAAACATTTGTATATAAAATTAAATTATAATGACTTCACATATGATTTACAAACTTAGAGCAATTTTTTACTAAGTGTTTCTATGATAAATAGAAAGAACTTGCTCTTTATTACAAAATGATATACGTTTTATCTTTATAGCATCAATAATCATCAAGTTATTACAGTTTAAAGTCAAAGTATTACGAAAATATTTGAAATCTTTTTATTATTACTAAATAATAATGTGCAATTCGGAACTTTGAATATTCTCACTTTTTAATGAAAAATGAAACTCATTTGTTTCCATAAAAACATTTCCTATAGAATTATCCTAAGCTAAAGGATTATAACCACCAACTATTTCATCAGTTCCAGAAACTTTTGCAACAACAATTGTGCCAGCATGTCCATGATACATCTCCCAAAATGTTTTAGGATGAAAATTAAATTGACTTCCTCAAATAATTAATTGAAATTCATAAGATATACTCGGTAAAGAATAAGTAGTTGATTTTCGATCAATCCATGGTGAAAGTTTCATGACATGCTCTCCGTTGTTGATTATATTTGAGAATGGCTCATTCACTCTTGGAAGTAATTCAGGAGTCGAAAAGCATCTTGCAGGCAAAATAAGTGATTTAATTGGTTTACTTGGAAACATAAAATATTGAGTTAAGACATCCCAAAGTTGTTCTTCAAGGATTGTTTTATAGAGTCTTATTTTCTCCTAAGTATGTTTACCTGGAATATGGAAATATCGAATAAACGGTAAACAGCGTTTTAGAGTAATTTTCATAGCTTCGAAATTTTCTTTGGACCATTCTTCCGAATTGGTGGGTAATGTAGGATTTTGTGTAATTCTCCATTTAATAACATAATCCCAAATTTTAATTTTGTTGACATTCAAGTCATCTCTTTGCAAAATAAAATCAATGCCTTTTCTTGGAGTGAAGTGAAATCTCCAGATTCAAAAATCAAATTTGGATGTTTTGCAATAATATCATTATAAATTTTTTCAAACCTTTAAATTCGTCACCAACAAAGATTGAATGATAAATAAGAAAAAATGAGCTCTTAACCATGAAGCTTTAGATTCGATAAGATAACTTTCTAATTTTACTGATAGTTCTTTAAGTTCTAATTCATCATTAATTCACAAATGGTTTTTGTATCCGAATTTTCAATATCGATAATTCCACCGTTGAAATATCTAAAAAATGTATTTTATCTTATTAATATTGAGTCACAATATAATAAATAAATTCTTTACTTACTTAAAAATAATATCGAAAATTTGAGCAAAATTATTTGTTTAATAATGATTTTCGTTCGTAGTAGCATTCTCTAATTCTTTATCAATGTAGGATGAACGATAACGTAAGACTGCCGAGTGAGCGGTAAAAGATTTCTTATTTTCTTCTTTATCAACTTCGATGACAACATTATATTCTTTTTGTCATTAAGAAGCTCTGAAAAAACTTGTGAAAATTTATCAAAAAATTTAAAGCTCATTTTATTAATTTAAACCTTCAAAACGATACAATGTCTAATTAGCAAATTGTTTCATCAAATCAAAAATCCGTAAATTTTTTTATACATCATAGAATTTCAGATATAATTGGACAAAGATCGTTTAAAAGATTTTATACCGCGTCTTATATATTCTGTATTAAGAAATCATCTTTATTAAAAGAAATAACTCGTTTATATCACACATGATTATTTTTTTAGTACAAATTAACCAGAAAATATCAATAAATAAATCATGGGTGACTCTAACTGAAACAATTAAATTTAATTGCTTTTTTTTATCTTCCAGCGAGAATCATATTCGTACTACCTATTATATGGCATTTATATAAATTTTAGTTAGGTACAGATTACATAACGGTAACTCCTGGATTTATCATCGGAAGATATCGCAGTGCAGCTTACATCAATAATGTATGAATAACAAATCATCATCAAAACTTATAACGTACGTAAATTTATTTATTAAAATAGAAAAATAGAAAATAATAAATAAAATATTCTGTATAAGAAAAATTTAACAGTGATACAATATTATTTCATTTCACAGTTTGGAATTTTTCACATTTTTTAATAATCTTAAATACTTCATAATCTATAATAGAGAATTTTTCATTAGTTGTTCTAATAGGTTTTTCATAAAAACTAGCATCACCAAACTTAAAATCATAATTACAACAACATTGTTCATCTTGAGTAAAATCGGAGACTTCTGATTTCAATAAAAATTCATAATCACCAAAATCTGGACCAAAAATATCCAGATCAGAATCAGGACCATAATAATATAAAGCTGCACTACTATTTTTAACTCGACTGAGAATTGAATTTTGAATATTCCCATTTTTCAATGAAAAAATGAAACTATCATTCGTTTCCATAAATGTATCTTTTATTGGGTTATCCCAAGCTAAAGGATTATAACCACCAACTATTTCATCAGTTCCAGAAACTTTTGCAAGAACAATTGTACCAGCATGTCCTCTACACATCTCCCAAAATGTTTCGGGACGAAAACTATCTCGACTTCCTCTAAGAATTAATTGAAATTCATAAGGTATATTTGATAAAGAATAAGTAGTCAATTTTCGATCAATCCATGATGAAAGTTCTGCGACGTGCTCGTTGTTGTTGATTATGGTTGAGAATGGTTCATTCTTTCTTGAAGGTAATTCGGGATTTGAAAAAGTTCTCGCCGGTAAAATAAGTGATTTAACAGGTTTATTTGGGTTCATGAAATATTGAGTTAAGTCATCCCAAAGTTGTTTTTCAAGGATTTTTTTGTAGGGCTTTACTTTCTCCCAAATATCTTCACCAGGAATATGAAAATATCGAATAAGTGGTAAACAGCGTTGTAGAATAATTTTCAAAGTCTCGAAATTTTCTTTAGACCATTCTTTCGAATTGGTGGGTAATGTAGGATTTTGTGCAATTCCCCATTTGATAACATAATCCCAAATTTTTATTTCTTCGACATTCAAGTCATCTCTTTGCAAAATAGAAATCAATGCCGCTTCTTGAAGTGAAGTGAAATCTCCAAATTCAAAAATCAAATTTGGGTGTTTTGCAATAATATCATTATAAAATTTTTTCAGATCTTTAAATTCGTCACTATCATAGATTGAATGATAAATAAGGGAAAAATGAGTTCTTAACCAAGAAGCTTTAGATTCAATAAGATAACTTTCTAATTTTTCTGATAGTTCTTTAAGTTCTAATTCATTAGCATTGACCATTAATTCATAAATAGTTTTGGTATTCATATTTTCAATATCGATAATTCCACCATAGATATATCTATAAAATGTATATTATTTTATTAATTTTGAGTCACAATATAATTAATTTTTATTTAAAATAAAAGATAAATTCTTTACTTAAGAATAATTTCGAATACTTGAGCTGAAATATTTGGTTTTAATAATAGTTTTAATATGATTTTTATTCGTAGGAGCGTTCTCTAATTCTTTATCAAAGTAGGGTGAACGATAACGTAAGACAACTGTATGTGCGGTAAAAGATTTCATGTTTTCTTCGATGGCAACATTATATTCTTTTTTGTCCTTAAGAAGCTCTGAAAAATCAAGTGATAATTTATCAAAAAACTTAAAAGACATTCTTTTATTATTTTAAAACTTCAAACTGAACAAAATAGGCGTTTAAACCTCCGTTATACAAGTTCTTGTTCAATTTCAGTTTACGATTTTGTTCAACCCAATAATGTCGATCGTGAAAGAAAATCTTGCCAAAAAACTAATCTCAAATCCATATGACTCTAATGATTGTGTTACAGTAGGCACCAAGGTGACGAGACCGACGATTCATTAATTTAATCCAAAAAATAATTTAAACCATTATTATTATGTTAACAAAAAAATAATAATTTAGGATAACAGATTAGCACAGTTGAACAATACAAATTAATAAATATATTAAGTTTCGGATATCATTGTAAATTTTTCTTTATTCGAAGCAACTGAAGAGCTTAAAGAAATATTTGAAGGACAGTAAATACAACAACATTTTCTCTCGTATATCATATATTTCATATATATATTACGATTGTTTATTTATTATGTTTGACAATTTATTAAATCATATTATATAATATTATATCATATTCACGTATTCACGTATTAGGTAAAATTAATTTCGAAACAAGGAAAAAAATATGCAAAACTTTTAAATCCGGGTGATTCAAGATTATTATTGTAAGCTATTTTTTTGAAAATGACGAAGATGATTTTATATTTTCCAAAGTTAATGCTATGCATCAACAAGAATCATTACAAGTATCATTACAAGAATCATTAAAGATTCATTAAAAGATTCATTACATGTTATATTGGATCTTGATAATAACAATATTGAGAATAGGGAGAGGTATAGGAATAGAAATGAGTATAAGTATAAGAATTATAACTATTCTTTACCAAACCAATTATTTAAAAGAAACCACAACCCCAACCACTACATCACAACGACATAAGAAAATAATCGTATTTCACATTCGGATTATTTACTCTTCGGTAATTATTATATTTCTCAATTATTTTCAATCATCATCATCACGACAAAAACAAGATCTTTTGCAAATATATTATCTGTATAAGATGGGTTAGACGAATTAGTCCATGAACTTGATTTTAGTGTTAAATTATCTAAAGGCGATGGATTGATGCCTATAATTTCACTTTTAAATCATGATTCAAATGAAATCAAAAAGAAAGCTGCTTTAGTTATTGGTACAGCGATGCAGGTGAAGATTATTTATTATTTATTATTATTATAATTCATATTTCTTATTGAATTAAATTTAATAGTTTATTTTTTTTTGTTTTATTTTTATTTTATTTTATTTTTTATTTTTATTTATTTTTTTATTAATCATATTTATTTATGGAATAACCTATTGGCTAAAATTATGCATTAAGAATGAATCTCATTCCTAGTCTTTTAAATTCACTCTCATCCGAAGAAGGAAATGATATATGATATCAAAGTTTTATCAGGTCTTTATATGCCTTATCAAGGGTAGCGATGTGATGAAGATCGTGATGGAATATCTCGATTAGCAATTTTATATTAAAAATTTGAGGGCATTGAATTTTATGTTCATTATTTATCACCGATTTTACAAACCCATATATGGTTAAAAAGAATAAAGAACGGAAGCTGATGAAGTATTTGATCAACAATAACGAGAGAATTATTTTTTTTCGGATGTAATAGAATCTTGATGTGAATTATTATAATTTACTTTACTTGATCGTATTGATGATTATGAGATGATATAATGTTATCCATATTAACAATTTTGCATTAAGATTTGTGATGGGTATAAACTTGAAATTCCATCTCATATTTTAATACCTCAATTACTAGTAGACAATGAAAAGATGTTGGGATGAAAAATCAGAATAAAAGACCAACTGCTGGAGAATAGCTTATTGATTTTAATAACTATAAGAATAATATAGAAGATGAAGTTAAAGAATCAGAACTGTATAAACAAATTGTAGAATGTAACAGATTAAACTTAACAAATCCAGTGGATAACAACAATACTAATATTTTTTGACATCATATGAAATGCATCCATCGAAAATCTACATCAGAGATGTTTTAATTTCAAAAATCTTTCAAAACCTAAGAATCCAAATGAAAATGATGATAAAAATACAAATGAATTAATTACTAAAGATTGTCTAAATAAGCTTTTTTATGATATATTTAATTTTCAAATATAAATTTTATTTTCATATTAATAAATTTAATTAATTAATTGTATTTTATTTTATAAGTCATTCATCGAAGAATGTAGTATGGAAACCCCATAAAAGAAATTTTGTTTTTTTTTTATGTTTACTATATTTACTCCATAAATAACAAGAATTAAGAATTAATGTTAATAATTAATTCGTATATTAAATTTATTAAATAATAAGAGTTGAGTTATGTGATCTTACATTTTTTCTAGCAAACAATTCATCAATATTCTATGCACTTGTGTATTTATCGATTTTGGAATAAGTGTTTAAAAGATTTAGATCTTTATGATGATGCACTAAATATCAAGCGATTAATTATTTTTTAAAGTAAATTGACTAAACTATAAATTTACTATTCTTAATTAACTTTAAACAATAAATTTTAACGATTAAAATCAATGTGACATAAAAATTTAAAGTTTATTATTAATTTTTTTTTTTCGTTAACAAGATTATTAACAAGATTATTAAAAATATTTTTATATAATATTTTTAATATTCTTAAATTCAATGTAACAAAATTATAACTAAATTTATATTCTGATTTCTTCTAAATCAATTTTGAATTCCACTCCATATTCTTCAATAATTTTAAAAGTTTAATCACTTAACGTAAATATTCGCGCTTGTTTTATACGTTTTACAATGATCTTATTTCTCCCCCTTTACAACACCACCCTTCAAAAATTTTTTTAAACTATTGGCACTAAAATATCTCCATTCTAATTTAATAGTTTCAAGATTCAGGTTACATTTTCAGCCATTTGATATGATAATTCATTAAATTCATTAGAAAATCCAACAAACAAATGAAATTCTTCTTATTTAATTAAAATTATGATTAAATATTGTCTTCCATTACTTGTTCAGGAATTAAATTTGATATAGTTAATTTGGTAACATTCGTACAATAATTTAAAATTGTTAAAAATATATCAGATGTAATTGTGGAATTTAACTCTAAACAAATATTTCTTGGCCGCTTCGAGAATTTTTATAATAAATTCTTGAATATACTGTATTGATGGCATAAAATGAAAACTATGGAAAACTACTTGATTGAGTAAGGATGAAGCAAGGAATAAATTATCCCATCCATAACAATGTTCAATATAAAGTTCTTGAAGTGAAATAAATTGCCCAATTTGTGATGATTTCCTTCCGAGATGATTAAATTTTATGAATTTTAAACGAAGACTCTAGTTTTTTGACCAATAATAGCCATAATTTTGAATTATGATCTAGTCTGATAATAATGGAATCAATTGATAGATTTTGAAACGTTTTTGAGCACTAATAAGTTCTTCAAATAATCACATTTGAGAATGTGAATTCAATTCCAAATCCATATTATCACAAATTAATGCTAGTGATATTTCCTGATACCAATAATTTGTTTTGTATATACGGAAATAAACTAAATTACTAATTATAAATTTATGAGTGAATGATGGATAATCAAAAGTGGCTTGAGGTGTTGACGATGAGATGATAAATCAAATCCATTTTGAGTTTCCATATATGATATATAAGTTTGAATATATAATGCTTTACACAATATTCTTAATCCAAAGGTAATTTCCAAAGTTTTACACTAGATTCGATTACCTAATAATGATGAATATAAATCGATTTGAATGAGATGATGATCGAATTATTAAAAATTTTAATCAATATTTCTTTGGGAACTTCAGTTGCGATTCTTTTTATTATATCGAAGAAAAAATAAAAATAAAAAAATAAAAATAAAAAAATAAAAACTGTGAGAAATATCTCACTTACATAACAAAAAAAAAAGTTCATAAATAATTTAATCACATTTATAAATAAAATGTAACTACTTGATGTAATGGTTACCAAAATTATAAAATACGACACAAAATTAGATAAAAAAAATGAACGAGATGTTATTTGAATTATTATTTGTAATATAATCCTTCTAAATTAAATTGAACTCCATATTCTTCAATAACTTTAAAATGTTCATCACTTAATTTAAATGAATGCAGTCCTCTACGTCTTACAATTATCTTTTTATTTAATTCTCCTCCTTTACAACCCCACCCTTCAAAAAATTTTCTTAAATTATCAGCACTAAATGTCCATGGATCGTGATAACCCATTTTAATAATAATAGTTTTAAGTGATTCTGGTACATTTTCGGCCATTTGACATAATAATTCATTAGCATCAAATTCTTCCCATCCACAATCAAATGAAAAACTTCTTAATTCATTAAAACTATTATTAAATATTGCTATTACATGTTCCGGATTTAAATTCTGTAAAGATAATTTGGTAATCTTTGTACAATAATTTAAAATTGCTGAAAATATATCAAATGTAATTGGGGAATATAAATTCAGACCAATATTTCTTAAATTTTTATTAGCTGTTTGGAGAATTTTTATAATAAATTTTTGAGGTATATCAGATTCATATCTAAAATTAAAATGAATACTACTTAATTGAGGAAATGATGAAGCCCAGGATAAACATTCCGATTTATATAATCCGTGGCAATCTTCAATATAAAGTTCTTGAAGTGAAATAAATTGACCAATCGGTGATGATTTCTCTTTGAAACTAATAAAATTTACTGATATTAAACGAAGACTCTTTAATGTTTCTTTTTGATTAATGATAGCCCATAATAATGAATTACAATCTTGATTAGAACCACCAATAATTGTTAGATTTTCTAACCATTTTTGAACACTGATAAGTTTTGTTAGTAATTCTATTTGAGGATTTGAATATAAAGATAAATTCATATTTAAAATATTATCACAAATTAATGTTAATGATTCATATAATGGTCTAATCAGTTTATTATCTCCTATCTTCGAAGTAAAACTTTCTAATTTCTTAAATGTTTTCAGAGCACCGGGTAACTTGAGAATTGAAACAACTAAATCACCATCAGAAATATTTATGGGAACATCCGTCAATTCAAAATTATCTAAAAATGTACAATGATTTATTATCAATTTACATATCTCATGAAATAATATTCTCGACGATTTGGTGATGGTGATCTTATTATTAAAGTAATTATCTCGACCTGAAACAATAATTTGTGGTGAATATATGGAAATATAATAAACTAAATTACTAATTATAAATTTATGAATGAATGATGGATAATCAAAAGTGGTTTGAGGTGGTGATGACGACAAATCAAATCCGTTTTGAGTAAGTAAATTTCTAGCTTGAGTATCCATGCACGATATATAAGTTCGAATACATAATGCTGTCTTCCTCAACTTTATATCATCTGTGCAACGATATTCTTGACCCAAAGGTAATCCCCAAAGTAAAGGTATAGTAACTTTACACCAGATTCTATTAACCAATAGTGATGAAAATAAATCTTGAGTTGAGCGAGATGATTGAACTTTATCTAAAATTTTAATCAATATTTCTGTGGGAACTTTAGTCGTCATCCTTTTTTTTTTTTTTTTAATATCGTCGAAAAAAAAAATAGAAGAAACATTTTATTTATAATTATTATGTGTGTAACTACTCTGAATCCAAAATGATACACAAAATACGCCACAACACAAATTTAAAAATAGATCGCTTACATAATAGACATAAAAGAATGAAAAATCTTAAAATATACAAATTGGGAAGAATTAAAGTTTTGAATATTAAATAAATAATAGAATTACAAAAATTTAATATCGACGAATCTTTTTATTTTTTTTAGAAACAAAATCTTATTATTGATTTAAATATAATGTACTGATTCATCCGAAAATTTTTTTAGAATCGAGTTTTTTTTGATTAAGGACTATTTAAATTTATTCAATAAAAATAATTAAGGGAGTTTATCTGTTTGGAGATCAAATTTAATAACGAAGAGAATTTCTTTCACACACGAGTAAAATATGCTAGAATGGTTTTTTTACCCACATTAAAACTAATTCTTAAACATATTTATTTGATCACCTCCAAAATAACATTATCATGGTTTAAAAGTGAAATTATAGAATTTTAATCATCACCTTTAAATAATTTAATTTAATACTAAAATCAAGTTCAGAACTAATTCTTCTAATCCACCTAATGCTGATAATATTTTTATTAAAGATTATTTTAATGATGATCAGATTAATCAAGAAATATAATTAATTTGAAATACGAATTATTTTCGTTATGTGTTGCGTGATGGGGCTGTAGTTTCTTTTGAATAACTGGTGATGAATAATTATAATTCTTATATTTGTACTAATTTCGAATCCTATACCTATCTTTATTCTCATTGTTATTACCAAGATTCAATGTATCATGTAATAATTCTTTTTAGAGATTCTTAGTATTAACTTTGAAAAATGTTTCATCATCATCTCCCGTTTCGAAATCAATTTTAGTATGAGGACCCAATAAGCGTGAAAGGTGAATTCGTATGTATAATGTGATGAAATAAATAATCAACAGAATCAATCAAATAATCATAATATATATATATGAAATACGAGGGAAAATGTTGAGATATTACTTGTCCACCAAACATTTCTTTAGTTCTTCGAATAATTAAAGATAACAATTACAGCCGTTGTCATGGATTTCTATGGTAGACCCTGAACTTGTGTAAGCGGTGACAATACAAATTAATAAATATAAATAAATGAAAACATAAAATTTGGATGCCATTGGGTATTTTTTTTTTGTTTAAATAATAATAATAATGATTTGAATTATCGTCAGAAAATTAACCGCCTTAATTTTAACACATCATGCCTGTGGAATTTTTATTTTGACACGATCTTATGAATTTAGTCGATAATTGTAGAATCAGTCTGAAAATTTTCAAACAATAAAAAATGTCTTTAGAATTTTTTGATAAATTTCTCTTTATTTTTCAGAACTTCTTAATGACAAAAAAGAATATAATGTCGTCATCGAAGTTGATAAAGAAAATAAGAAATCTTTTACAGCACACTCAGTCGTCTTACGTTATCGTTTACCCCACTTTGATAAAGAATTAGAGAACCTTCCTACGAATAAAAATCATATCAAAACTATTTATTAAACCAAATATTTCTGCTCAAACATTCGAAATTATTCTTAAGTAAGTAATGTAACTTTAAATAGTAAATTAATTATATTATGAATCGATATTATTAATAAAATAAAATATATTTAATAGATATATCTATGGTGGAATTGTCGATATTAAAAATACGGATACCGAAACCATTTATGAATTAATGGTCAATGCTAATGATTTAGAACTTAAAGAATTATCAGTAAAATTAGAAAGTTGCCTACTTGAATTTAAAACTTCTTGGTTAAGAATTCATTCCTCCCCTGTTTATCATTCAATCTTTGACAGTAATGAATTCAAAGGTTTGAATATTTTTTATAATGATATTATTATAAAACATCCAAATTTGATTTTTGAATCAGAAGATTTCGCATCACTCCAAGAAATAGCGTTTATGACTTGAATGTCGAAGAATTAAAATTTGGTATTATGTTATTAAATGGGGAATTACGCAAAATCCTACATTACCCGCCAATTCGGAAGAATGGTTTAAAGAAAATTTCGAGACTTTAAAAATGATTCTACAACACTGTCTACCGATTATTCGATATTTTCATATTTCTGTGAAGATATCTGGGAGAAAGTGAAGCCCTACAAAAAAATCCTTGAAAAACAGCTTTGGAACGATTTAATCCAACTTCTTATGTTCCAAAATGGACCATTTTGATCACTTGTTTTGCCAGCAAGAATCATTTCAATTTCCAATTTACTTTCAAGAACCGTCTATTATATCTGGAATTTTTTAATGCTTATCATTTCAATCCTATTTCCATTCGCAACAATAATCAATTACTAAGAGCATGTCGCGGAACTTTCATCATGGATTGATCGAAAATCGATACTTATTCTTTATCAGATATACCTTATGAATTTCAATTAATTCTTCGAGGAAGTCGAGATGGTTTTCGTCCTAAAATATTTTGGGATATGTTTAGCGGACATGCCAGTACAATTGTAGTTGCAAGAGTTGCAGGAACTGACGAAATAGTTGGTGGTTATAATCCTTTAGCTTGGGATAACTCAACAGCAAGTAATGTTTTTATGGAACAAAGGATTGTTTCATTTTTTCATTGAAAAATGGGAATATTCAAAATTCAATTCTCAGTCGAGTTGTAGAAAATAGTGAGGCTTTACTCTATCATAATTCTAATGATCAGAATACTTATGGTCCATATTTTGGCAATGGTGAGTTTATGATGGGATCAAACGTTTCCGATTTCACTCGAGATAAAAGATATTGTTGGAGTAGAAATTTCAATACTTATTATGAAAAACCTATTAGAACAACTAATGAATATTTTTCTATCATAGATTACGAAGTATTTAAGATTATTAAAAAAAAAAATTCCAAACTGTACAATTCGTTAATTTTATCTCATTATTCAAATTTTTTATATAAATGTTTATTTGTATTTTAAGGCAAACTTTATTTATTATATAAATCACTATTTTTAAAAATTATAAATATGATTTCCGGCCACAAAAATTTATGCATTTAGGCAGGTTATGCTTATATGCAGTATGCTTTTATACAGGTTCAACTGTAATAAGTTTTGGACTCCATGATTTTTTTATTTAAATTGAATTTTTTCAATCTCTTCGAATTCTCATCGTTAGAAAATTACAATTTAATAAATAATATTAATAAATCAATAAATGCTACGAATTATATAATCGATTTTTTTTCGCGAAAGAAGAAAAAAAAAAATTAAATTTTCCGACTTTAGAAAATCTTTAGGTGTCGGATCAACATTAAACTAAATTTTTTTAAAATATCTTTATAATTAAAACAATATGCAATTAAAACTTTGATCTCTGGTTAAGAAAATTTAAAAGATGAGGAATGGGATTCATTCTTAGCGCATAAATTTGAGCCATTGGATTAAATATAATTAAAAATAAATAAAAATTAAAATAAATAAAAATTAAAAAATAAAAAAACTAAATAAAACTAAAAAATAAAATAATAAGTATAATACAACAATAAATACATCAATTAAAAATAAAAATAAAATAAAAATAATAAATAATCATTACCTATATAACAGCACCAATACTAAAGCAAGATTTCTAATTTAAATCATGATTTGAAAATGAAATTATAGAGATAATTTAATATCAAGATCATAAACTAATTCTTCTAATCCATCTAATGTGATAATATTTTGTAAAGATTATTGTGATGTTTGGTTTAATCGAGAAATATAATTAAAATCCGAATGGAAATACGATTATATTCTTTATGTCTTTGTGGCGGTGGTGGTGGCAGCGGTAGTAGTTTCTTTTGATATGAATAATTATAATTTTTTCCCTATACTTGTTTCGATTCATATACCTAACCTATCATCATTATTAATAATAATATATGATCAAGATTCATCCTCATCCTCATAATTTTCAAAAAGAATTTCTGATGATAATCTTGAATCATCGAGATTCATCGTTTCGAAATCAATTTTAATATGAACAAATACGTGAATATGATATGATATGATGCACATCATATATGAGAGTCCGGATAAAAGTATAATGTTCTACGCTACGCTTCGGTAAAAATGAATATAAATTAATGAAACCATAAGTTTTGTATGCTATTGGATATTTTTTTTTTTGTTTGAATAATAATAATGATTTGGATGGTTGAATTTCTTTGAATTATCGAAAGATTATAATAAATCATATCATAAATATTGTCGCGGTCTGCGCAGAACAAGTGGAAAGTTAAGCCAATCAGTCTCAATAAATTTGGGTCAATCACACGATAA
>CAJVPK010000631.1:0-25321 GCA_910592015.1 Diversispora eburnea | reverse complement strand
TATTATTATTATTATTATTATTATTATTATTATTATTATTATTATTATTATTATTATTATTATTATTATTATTACTATTATTATACTCATACCTAACTGCATGTAACCAAATTAATAATTGATTAGGTTTAGGATCCGAGAAATGTGAAATTGTACATTCCTCACAAAATCTATTTGAATTGTCATCTACATTATTATTAATTATATTATTATTATTAATTATATTATTATTATTATTATTATCATCTATATTATTATTATTGTTATTATCATCTACATTATTAAGATTATCTATTTTATTATCAAAATCATTTTCCGAACTAATCGAATTTACGAGTTCATTTATTTTTTTATCATCATTTATATCAATTCCTCCTTTACCTATATCAGGACCCCAAGATTTAATATTACAATATAAAGGGTCATTCACTATGGGATGACCTAGATATTGTAAATGAACACGAATTTGATGAGTTCTACCAGTTAAAGGTTTACATTTAACTAAACTGGTACTTCCATTATAACTTATTCGTTTAAATATCGTGATACATGATTTACCATCAGGATGAACCAAATTTAATCCAAGTTTATGAGAAATTAACTTTATTGGTTGATCACATTTTATTTCTTCCCTAATAATAATAATAATAATAATTAATAATAATAATAATAGTTATAATAATAATAATAATAATAATTAATAATAAATAATTTATAATAATTATTATAAATATAATAAATATTTGATAAACTTACATTGGAAATTCTCCTAATACACGACAAATATATTCTTTTTGTATTTTGTGTTTTGTCATGAGTTGTTCGAATTCACGAGCTTTTTTTTTATTTAATGATAATATCACTATTCCGGAAGTTAATCTATCTAATCTATTTAACGCTATAAATTTATTTTATAAATAATAATATTATTATTTTAATGATTAAATTTTATAAATATAATATAATTAATGATTAATTTCGTGAAAAAAATGTAACTTACGAAAAAGATTTAAAAATCCGTGCTCTTTTTGTAATATGTGTAATACTGTATTATGACGATATCTTCATGAAACAATAAACAATAATTAAAAAAAAAAAAAAAAAGTGTGATAAAAAAAAAATTTGACAAGAAGTGAGCCAAAAAAAAAAAAATTATGTCAAAAAAAAAAAGTGAACGAATAAATTAAATAATTTAAAATAATTTAAAATACCTTCCAGAAGGATGAATCGGGATACTTGCAGGTTTATCAATGACAATAAAATCATTTTCTTGATATAAAATTTTAATCTTTTTATCTGTTATTGGTGGTTCATGACGATGGATTTTATGTGTAATTAAATCTTGATTTTGAATGATTGTTGATGGAGTAACTATTTTATTATTTATCATAATTAATCCTTTTTCAATTGCAGTTTCCTAATAACAAAAGATTATTATTATATTTTATATTATTATCATATTTATTAATCATCATATTATATGTTATATCGAGGAAATAAATAAATAAAATGAATTACATAATATTCTTTTGTTCGATCTCGAAATTCATCACGGAAAACATTGAGAATATTTTTTTTTATCCATCTTCCTTTGGCAAATGTTTTATATTCATAATAATATGGTTTAACTTTACGCAAACCTATTAATATATATATATATATATATATGTGCGTGTATATATGTATATATATATAGTTATTGAAAAAAAAATAATCATATTTAATTATTATTATTTTTATTATTATTATTATTTTATTATTATTTTATTATTATTTAAATTATTTTAATTATAATTTCAGTAAAATCCCACCATTTTCAAAATAAAATTCAACAGTTTCCAAATTATTTTCTTCTTCCTCTTTGTTAATAAATTGTTTGGTAATTTGTTTATGCTTTAAATTTATTTCTTTCTCTTTTCTTTCTTTTTTAACTTTTATAGCCTCGATACTCCCCTTACTATCTTCTATTTTTATTTTTTTGTTATTGGTTTCATCCTTGTTTTCATCTAACTCGTTTTCATTCACCTTCTTTGAATCAAGATTATATTTATCCATTATTTTATTTTTTAAAAAAATTAAAGTTTGAAACGTTGATAGCAGATGATAGTCGATCTGTAAATCTGGTAATGTGTGATCTACAATATTATGGCTATGATAGCTATGATAAGGAGATGATGATAACCTCTCTATAAACTTTATTTAAATAAAAGCTGGTAATTTTAATAAATTTTTTTTAATTAAATCATTTTTTATTTTATTTAAATGCTATATTAAATTTAAATTTATTTATTTTATCATTTATTAAATTAAAAAAGAATAGAAATTAAACGGGGAAAAAATGTAATCTTATCTCAAGTAATCTTATCTTTAGAACCTTTTTTTTTTTTTTGTGATCTAATTTTAACAAATTAAAGTTAAACTCATTCCAGTATTTTATCTTTTCTGGGGTATAAACAGGAATGCTGCATCAAATAATAATAATAATAATCTTAATTTTAAATAAATAAATAAAACAAATGAATTCAATAAACCTTATTTGATAATAAGAATATTATTCTTTCGATACCTGTTTCATAAAATTGTTAAAATAAAATAAATAAATAAAATAAAAAAAAAAATAAATAAATAAAATAAATAAATAAAATAAATAAATAAAATAAAATTTAAAAGATGATTTTCCCAACTAACAGCTAACGTTTTTTTTTTCGTTAAAACTTACGAATTTGCACGTGACCGTTGGAAAATTCTCATCCATAATTAGTAATTGGGCAAATTCATTAATTTCAATATTTATATTGATTCTATCTCGATTTATTTATTATTCGTTATTAAAATATTTTCGTGAGAAAAAAATAAGATGAATGAATATCATTATATAATTATTATGCAAATATATATATGTATATATATTTATAATCTATATATATATATATATACGTGTGTCCAAATAAATCAAAAAAGTGTTATATGAAAATAAATAAAATGCGTACAGACCTCACGTGATATACATATTGGAGGAGAAATTCAGGTAATCAACTAAATTTAGAATTTAACAATATTTTAATAAGTTTAAATGTATTACTATTGTTTAACAAGTATTTAACTCGCGTGATACAATGCGATACTGCAGCTGATAGTCATTTGACTTTCATTTGAAATTTTTAATAAAATTTTTAATTTATACTTTTGTAATTTATATAATAAACTGTTTTTAACTGTATTATCCGTTTTATTTATATTATACTCAAATAATAATAAAACTCATTTTTATATGATTTTATGATTTATATAATAATATTATCTATCTATTATAATTAAACCCCTTTCTATACTTTTTTTAAAAAAAAAAAACTTTCAAAAAACAACTTTTTTTTTTCATTATGTTTAAAAAACCTACATTTTTTACCTCTTTACTAAAGGGCGAAACTTCAAATAGTAACAATAATAATAATAATGTTACCACTTCTTCTTTTGAAGAGGGTATTGTTGAAAAGTTAATTGCTATATATCCTGACGCTGGTATGTTTGTCTTTTTTTTTTTTTTTTATTATTTTTTTTATATTGTTAGGAAAATAGGAGACATTTTGTATTAAAATGATAAGACAAAAAGATAAGATTTAATGAGGACAACAATAATTTAATTAAGAATTAAGAATTATTAGAATTTATTATTTATTTATTAATAAATTAAAAAAAAAAAAAAATTAATAAAAAATTGTTTATTAATTTATTTTTATAGATGTCGAATATTTACGTTATTGTACTAAATTTTACAAAGATAATCATGTTGAACGAATTAGTGAAAAAATTCTTAATCATAATAAAGGACAATATCCCAAAATTCCTGAAGGATGTCATGAATCAAATTGTGTAAATGCCAAGAATATTTTCCTTAAACAATTAAATGAAATATTTCCTGATTGTGATGTTTCTTTCTTAAGAGAAAAGATTTGTAATTTAGATAATAATCATGTACAACAAGTGATAGATACTTTATTGGATATGGAAAAGAATTCAAAAAATTATCCTCGTAGATTAAATACTTCAGTTATAGAAAATTGGGAATTTATTAGATCCCCAGAATATAATAAAGCAGTTAGATATAGATTATATAATGATTTTCCGGATATTTGGAAATCAACTATTAAAGCAGTTTTGGCAGAAAATAATTTTGATTATCGTAGAAGTTTTTCTAAACTTAAAGATTTTAGTTCTCAAAATTGGTGGAATTCAATATTTAATGTATTTAAAAGAAAAGTTTATAAAGAATTTGATGATTCAGAATTAGAAGAAGATATTAAAAAGATATTAACTGTACAATTAGAACAACAAACCAAAGAAGATTATGAAGTTGCGAAACAAGTGAATTTTTCGGAATACACCAATAATGATCAATTAATTACTTGTGGTTGTTGTTATGGGGATTACACTTTTGAAGATTTAATAGGTTGTAGTGAAGGTCATTTGTTTTGTAAAGAATGTATTAATCATTTAGTTCAAGAAGGACTTTATGGTCAAGGTTCATTACGAGGAAAAAGAATTAATTGTATAGAATCTGATGGATGTGATGGTTACATTACGGATGATCAACTTAAAATCACTTTATCATCAGAAGTTTTTAAAAATTATTTAGAATTAGTTATAGAACATTCTTTAAAACAAGCAAATTTAATACTCGTACAATGTCCATTTTGTTCATATTGTGAAGTTGATGATGATGATCCTTTCCGTAATTTAAAGTCTTCAAAAACTATTATTATGATTGCCAGTATTCCATTAGCCTTGTTACCACTTTTTACTTCTTTTGAAAATATTATGAGTTTTCTTAATGTTGCTGCCATAATTGTTGTACCTCAAATAGTATTGGGAATGTTAGGAGTACTTCCTATAAAATCTTGGATTGAAGATATTGATAATATCATTAGAAGGGTAAGTTTAATGATTCTCTAATATCTTCTCTAAATAATATCATCTAACAATTTTTCTCTCCCAATATTCTCCAATATTCTATATAATTATTATTTCTTCAATATTCTTTATTATATTATTCCCAAAGTTAAATAATAATAATAATAAAATAAAAAATAAATAAATAAATATAAAATACTAATGAAATTTTGATGCAATATTGAAATTTATTTTATTTTATTTTAGGTCAAAAGAAAACGTCGAGGAAACGTTTTCAAATGTCAGAACCCCGAATGTTCCAAATCATCTTGTTTAACATGTAATCGAGAACATAAACCATTTCATAAATGTTATGAGCAAGAACAAGATAATTTACGATTATTTGTTGAAAAAGCCATGGCAGAAGCAGTAAAGAGAACGGTATTTATAATATTTTATAATATTTTATAATTTTTATTCATATAATAATATAATTAAATATTTTTTTTATGTGTTCTTTTGTTTAGTGTCCAAAATGTCATGTATCATTTACCAAGGCAGATGGTTGTAATAAGATGACATGTCGTTGTGGTTAGTAAAATACTACAATCATTACATTTTGATTTTAAATGAATGTTTTTCATTTTTCACGAAAAAAATAGTCATTAACCAATAATAATAATAATAATAATTATTATTATTTTAATATTTTTATTTAGGATATTTAATGTGTTATTTGTGCAGAAAAGATTTACGTCAAGAATCTTATACTCATTGTAAGTTCTTCTTTATCTCATAATATTAAATATCATATAAACATATATCTCTCTCTCTTTTATCGGTATGGTCACTAATTTGTACTTTATGTAATATATATATGTAGTTTGTGATCACTTCCGACCGATACCTGGTCAGAAATGCAAGAAATGTAATAAATGTGATTTATATAAAACAGAGGATGAAGAAATAGTGATAAAAGAAGCAGCCGCAAAGGCAAGAGCTGAATATATTAAATTACATCCCGAAGCAAAGGATGTAAATTTTTTAGAAAATACAGCAATTGGACCCGTTAAAAATGATGGTAAGAATTTTTTATATTAATTAATTAATTATTATTATTGTATTTTAACATAATTAACACACACTTATAATTCTGTTTTTATTTTATTTTTTATTTTTTATTATTATAATTAATTAGATGAAAAATTGATTAGAGAAGCAATTGAAACAGCCATTGAGAAGATTGTTGAATATTTATTACCTCAATAATAATAAAACATCCGGAGTGTAATGATATTCTTTCGTAATTTTCAATAGAAAATAATTATGATATCTTTCGTATCTCCTTTTTTTTTTTTTTTTTTTTTTATTATTTATTTATTTGCATTGATTTTTATTATTATTATGAAATATTACAATATGCATTTATAGATTATTTTAAATAATAATAAAGTAGTAGATATTTTTAAGATTTTTTAAGTTATTTTTAAGTTATTTTTTTTTATTGAATCATTCTTTTGATAAAATTTTTTTTTAAGATAAATTTATTATTATTATTATTATTAAATCATTACAAACAAATTATATTTATATCTATATTTTTTTTCTCTTCGCATTAAATGAAATAAATGAAATAAATGTTATGCTACACCCAGTTCGAACATTTTTATCAGTAAAATTCTTTATGATCACATGGAAATGCATGATTTTGATAATCTAAAAATTTATAAAAATGCTAAAATAATAAAGTAATTCAATTCTTTTTTTAAAATATTAAAATATAATATCGTCAAAAAAAAACATTTTATGATATAGAAAAAAAAATGAATTCATTACAAATTAATAAATTGTTCAAGTGTTTAATTAATATATCGGAGAATTCGAATTCAAAAAAAAGATTATTATCGTCAACGTCGTCGTTGTCATTGCAACAAAACTTGAATTTGAATTCTTCGCTTCTTTGTCAACCAATTTTCAAAAGAAATTTATTTCAAATTGCAATTGATGGACCCGCCGCTTCAGGAAAAAGCACCACAGCAAGATTAGTTGCTCAACAATTAAATTTCGAATACATTGATTCTGGTAAATATAAAAAAAAAAAAAATTTAATTTGATATTTTTATGATTTATTTATTTTTTTTTTTTTAAAAAAAAAATAATATTTAATATTCATAATGTTATAATTTTTTAGGTGCTATGTATAGAACGGTATCAAAGATGACAATAATTATTTTAATAAAAATGATTTTCTTTACATTTTTTTTTTCATTTTTCTTATTCTATTCTATTCTTTATTTTTTTTTTTATTCACCTTAGATAACATTTGCTGCTTTAAAAGAAAATTTAAATCCAACATCCTTAATAGATAGTTATAAAATAATCAATATAGCGAAGACAAGTAAAATTCAACTTATTACTATCGATAACGGTACACCACCATTAGCTCATACCTCACCTCCACAACCATTATTACCTAAAACTCGTGTTTTATTTAATGAAGAAGATATCACTGAGAAAATCATGTTACCAGAAATAACTAGAAATATTACAGGAATCGCTTCAAATCCTGGTGTTCGTGAAGCTTTAGTTGTTAAACAACGTGCAATGGCTGAATGTATTGATTATAGCAATAATAATTATAATAATGAAGAAGAAAAAGGAAAAGATTCAAATTCAAAAAGAAAACAAGGTGTCGTTATGGATGGACGGGATATCGGTACAGTAATATTACCCAATGCGCATTTAAAACTTTTCATAATAGCTGATCCCAAGATTAGAGCGGAACGAAGATTAAAGGAATTAAAAAGAATAAAAAAGATGGAAAATTTAGAAATGAGTGAAGTATTAGCGGATTTATTGAGACGAGATAAAAATGACACCGAAAGAAAGATTTCACCTTTAAAGATGGCGGATGATGCCATTTTATTGGATACTTCAGGATTAAGCATTGAAGAACAAGTTGAAAGAATAATTAAATTGGCCTTAGAGAAAATGAGAAAAAGTGATAATCTGAAAAAAAAGTGATAAAAAATTTTCGAAAAAATTCCTGTTTTTTATTTGTTTATATATAAATTTCTTAATATATTTCTTATATTATTAAGATTATAAAAAAATTATAAAGTCAACTAAAATAACTAAAATTTGTGCAATAAATATTAGTAAACGAAGTTAATAAGATATATATATATATGTTAACTTTTAACCTTCATTTAAGAATCTTACCAAATTTTTTTTTAATGCCACAATACATTTCCATTGTAAATATCTCTATATTCTTTTTATAATATCTTAATAATATCTATCATAAAGGTATTCATTCTTTAATAAATTTAATAAATTTATTCATTTATCGAAAAAAAAATTGCTTTTTAAAATGTTTCGAACTTCACGGTTTGCAAACATCCGATCACTCAGATTAATGATTCAAAGTTCAAAATGTATAAAATTTTGAGTTACAAATAAATAAGTTATACATGTGGACGTTTATATAGATAATTTAAGTAGATATAATTATTATCACATTGCCAACTTTAAAAAATTCGGTATTATTATCCACGTAAGGAGAAGTAATAAATTTCCGCTTTAAGAGCAGTAAATGAGTTTTTGTCATTTTTGGATGAAAAAAAAAAATTGTCGCGAAAATTATACAACTAATCATTAGAAAATTCGTGTTACTTTAAATAATATCTTCGTATAAAATTACCATAATTATAAACATTGTATGCTTAATTTTAGCGTTTATCATTGTTTACTTTTGAAAAACCTCTAAAAAAAAAAGGTCTTTATTACATTTATAAAGTGATATTATTACCTAATGGTTTATGCATATTTGTATGTTTGTATGTTTGCGTAAGTATTATTTTGTGTCATATATATATATATATTGTATATATATATATGTATATATCAACATTTTTTTTTTATTCAATATTCATAAAATATTATTCTCAAAAAAAAAAATGGCGAATTTATTTTTTACATCTCAACGGAATTTTTTTTTTCTCTTAATTTTTATTGTGTTTTCCCTTACAGTTCATTTTTTATTCCTTACAGATTTTGATTATGGAAGTATTGACAACAACAAAAATAATAACAAAAATAATAATAACAATAATAACAACAATAATAACAACAATAATAATGAAAATAATAACAACAATAATAATGAAAATAATAATGAAAATAATCATCATCATCAAGATAATTTAGATATTGAATATCTTAATGAAAATATTGCTATTTCACCTGAAGAAAAATTTATGGCATATTTACCTCATAGTGGATTCAATAATCAACGTATTGCACTGGAAAATGCTATATTTCTTTCATGGTATTTAAAGAGAACATTAATTGTTCCTCCAATAATTTATTTCAAGAATATTAGTCCTTTTGGCAAACAAAGATTTCATCCACATTATTCTCGTCTTGCTCAGTTACCTCTTGATAAGAATGAATTTATAGATTGTCAAGAGAGGAAAAACAAAACGCACGTTTATCAATATTGTGTTGATGCATTATATACTTTTTATAATTGGGAATATTTATTTAGCTTTAAATTTATCAAAGAAAATATACGAATTATTCATCGAACGGATTTCTTACATCAAAATTTATTAAATTATTTAAAGATTACATCCAATAATCAAACATTAAATATGACGAATGATCAATTTAAGTTCACCCAACGTTATTATGATAATGTTGAATCAGTTGAACCATTAAATGAATTTAAAGAGAGAGTAAACTTACAAGATTTATTAAGTAAATCAGAAAAATTAATTCATTTTGCAAGTGTTTATTCAATTAATCGATTAGTAATAGAATTACCAAAGAATAAAATATTTTGGAATGATTTAATACATGATATGATTCCAAATAATCCAATTATTCTTAAAATAGTTGATAATATAGTGAAAAGAATAGGTGGAATAAATACATATTTCGGAGTACATATAAGAATAGGCAAAGGATTTGAAACAAGAACAGATACCAGTATTAAAAATATTACTCGTGACATTAAATTAGATTTCTCTGAAACAGTTGCATCAATGGATATGAAAACAACAACTTTAAATCCACATTTTAATAAAACTTGTTATCCCGAATTTACTTCCAAATATCCTAAATATCCTATAATCATTTATTTAGCCACATTTGTAAGTAGATATCATAAATCACTTAAACCATTTATGAAAGAATTTCCTTGTGTTTATGTATTGAAAGATTTTAAGCAAGAACTTGAACCAATGAAAATTATAACAAATCCTAAAGATGGATTGAATATGTATGAATATTTCACATCATTAGTTGATATATTAGTGGCATCAAAAGGAATCAAATTTTATGGAACATATCTCAGTACTGCTTCTATGTTAGGTGAAAGATTAAATCATCTTTTACATGAAGATGATGATTAGATGAAGTGATTAATTAATTATAATTATAAATTATTAATTAGATTTTATTAATTATAAAATTATTAAATTAGATTTTATTTATTATAAAATTATTAAATAGATTTTATTAATTATTTTTTTTTGTTTCCCAAAATAAAATTTTTTAAATAACGAAATATTCCAATTTACATATATATAACAATATGTACATACATAATTTATATAATCATCATATTATACATATTTTAAATTTTTTTTAATTCTATAATAAATCTAATAAAATATTCTACAATAATATAAATTTTTAAAGTAAAGGTAAGAGGATATCAGTACTACCAAACCCACCAGCATTATTAGGGTGTTGAGATTTAACAAAATCACATTCCATATCCACCATTATCAAAACAATCTCACGTTTATTGAAATTTTGTTTATGAAGTATAGAATTTTGATAAAAAAAAAAAAATAATAATTAGAAAGGTAATTAGAAAGGTAATTAGAAAGTAATTAAAAAGTAATATAATGAGTTTATAAAATAACGATAATTATTATTATATTATATATATATTTCTTATAAGATAAATTTGCTTGTAAAAAATATTGGGTTAGATAGTTTTTTTTTTAAAACAATTTTCTCAAAGAAAATACGTTTAAGGCAGGAATTGCACATTTATCGAATGCAAAAATATTAAAGCTAAAATATCATATATCGTCACCATTTTTAATTGCCAATTATCATCGTGTAAAGATACAATTATTTTCAATAATTTTTGTTTAACCTCAATTGTTTTTTTTTGGTTCCATATAGATCCATTATAAATTAAAATAAATTCATTGAAACGATATTTTTTTTATTTTAAAATTATTTTTGTCTGGTAATGCAAAAGACATTGAATCATTAATAAGTGGTACAATATTTATATGATTTATCTCCGAAAAAAAATTAATTAAAAATTTATTAGCTTCTTCTGAGAAAATTTTGTCAATTGGGTCAAAAATTTTTTTTATTAACGAATCATATTTTGTTTCCTCAAAGTACATGAGAACAAATTCAGAAGATGGACTTAAATCTATTATTCCATTTTTAGAAAGAATATTCGTTGCTTCACGTTGGTAAGTATTAAAGTTAGTTAAAATTGTACTGAATTCCTCTAAATAGATTGATTCGTCCAAAAGACTTCTGACTTCGACATCATATTTAACACCTTCTCCTTGATTGTCAGACTACTCAAGAAATTAAAAAATTAATATATTAATTATGAATTTTTTATACCTGTTCATTATAATCTCGAGAGACCTCCAATCTTTTGGTCAAAACTTTGAAGATTACAAACGTTTAAAAAGTCTATAATATCCCAGTCAAGGAATGGTCTTTTAAAATATTTGTGCACTGTCTGTGAACAAGAATGAAAAAAGTCTTAGTGTTTAATAAACTTTGATAATACGTATTTAACTTCTATTAACTTTCATACTGTAGATATGGACATGGTTATGGTTGTTTTGATCTAAACGCACAAGATCAAAACGCGCATGTTTACATGTTTATTCTCAAAAACCGGGACAAATGCAAATGTCACAAATTTACTTATAATTTTTCCTGAATCCCTCGGGACCCAACACTAGTCAAATACATGGTCATTCCTATATTATAGATCAGCTAAAAATCGGGAATTCCTATATATCCTATATTATAAATCAGCTAAATCTATCTTTTGTGTTTGACCTGTGGAAAAAAACAGGTGTTTATAAAAAGTGACTATAAGGAATTCTTTTTTTTTTTTATAAATTTATTAGTAAATATAGTGTGCTTATAAAGGGAGGTTGACTGTAGTAATGAATAACTTTCAAATTAATTAAGTTTTATAAATTAAAATTTTTTCAATAAATTTTATAAATATAAATAAATTTTATTAAATATATTACATATATAAAAAAAATAATTCAATGGTCTATAAAGATGAAATAATAAATTATGATATAAAATTTCTCAAAGAAAAAAACGTGGAATGCTTTGAGATTCTCAAAATATTCGGATTCTTGGTTTACTACAATCAAAGCAAGTTATAATATTTAAGATTTAATAATTTTATAAATATTTAAGATTTAATAATTTTATATTTTCTTCAACATTACATTAAAAATCCATTAAATTATAAAATTTAGATTATACAATTTAGGTGTTATACATAAATGTAATAGTCCAATTATATAGAATAAAATATACACACTTTCACATTATACCTTAAAAATATGCATGAAGAATAGTATATATATAGAAATACAATGAGTAGATAAAAAGTGTATTATGATTTCTTCCTTAAAAAAGAAGTACGATCGATTTTCTCAGTGGTACGAATAAATATTTGGTGGGGTTTTGGGGAAAATACTAAATTTTAAATCATAATCACGTGGAAACCAAACTAATATATAATATAAAAGTAAAATGATTTTTATTTTCTGTATTTAGAATCCAAAGTTCTGTTTTGTTTTTTTTTTTTTTTCCTTCATACAAATAATTTATAACGATTAGTTTCAATAGTTATTACTCCTATTTTTTAAAGAAAATGCCATTCGGAATTTCATATGATATCGTTTCTACTTTGGCACGTTGGAGCATTCATGGATTTTATAGAGAAATTCGAATAATGGGTTACGAAAATGTTCCAAAGGAAGGACCACTTATTGTATGTTGTACTCACAAGTAAGGATCAATAATAAAGAATAAAATAATTCAATTTTACGTTATGTTTTATATTCCATATTATTTATTTATGAAATATTTTTTTTTTATATATATATCAAACTCTTAGTAATATGGTAGTTGATCCAGCAATTTTGGCTACAACATTTCCTCACAAAAGGAAGATTCATTTATGGGCAAAGAATTCTTTGTTTTTTAATAAAATATTTAATTACATATTATATAATGGTGGAGTAGTACCAGTAGATAGAACCACAAAAAATAATCAAGCATTATTTGCTGCGACATTTGAAGTATTACAAAAAGGAGAAATTGTTGCAGTATTTCCAGAAGGTATGTTCAAAAATCACGAGAAAATAAAGTTAATAGATTATGATTGATTGATTTATAGTAGATAGATAGATAGATAGATGGATGGATGGATTTATAGAATAAAAGTTAGATCTATAGAAGAAAGATAATAGTTTTATTGATTAAGAAGAAGAATCAAATTATAAATTATAAAATTTAATAATTTTTTTAATTTTTTAATTTAGGTACATCACATTCTGAATCTCATCTACTAGAATTCAAGGATGGTGCTTCGTGGGTTTGTATTATTTCGATATAATTATTTAAATATGATAATTTTGTAGTTTGATAATAATAATTATTTTTAAATATTTTAAATATTTTAAATATTTTAAATATAGGCTGCTTTGGAATATCCAACATATTTAAATGAAGAAAGTAAAAAATCATTTAATAAGGAAAATAAAAAGAAACAAAATGAACCAATGCCTGCCAGTATTATACCTTGCGGAATAACATATGTACAGAAATCAAAATATAGGAGTTTAGTGATAATCGCGTAAGTCATTTATTAAGTTTTTTTTTTATTTCTTTATATAAGAATTTCGACTCAAATATAATTATAATTTGGATTGATAGATATGGACGTCAAATACATGTTGAACCTTACATCAAAGATTTTGAAACTGATAACCGTACGGCAGTAAAAAAACTAACAAAACGCATCCAAACTGAAATGGAAAAATTAACAATAAATGCACCTAATTGGTAATATTTTTAATTATTCTTATTTATTCTTATTTGTGTAGATTTAATAATAATAATAATAATAACAACAATATAAATTATTGGAAATTTATTAGGGAAATATCAAATGCTGCAACAATGACTAGATTATTGTTGTTTTCTGATGACAAACTTCTTTCACTTGAAAACTTTGTACGAACCACTCAAAGGTAAAGTTCATAACTTGTCATAACTTATAGTACTTGAATAAATTAAAAATTAATTGAATTATTTTTATCTTTTTCAGTTTAATTAATTTTTATACAAATACAACTTCGGATGAAGTTATATCATTGAAAACATCACTTAATCAATATAAAACTGCTTTAGATGATTTTAGTCTTTTAAATGCGGATATAAAAAGATATGAAAAACATATTCTTTCTATAACCCGAACTTTTTATACATTGATATATGAATTATTCATATTTTTGATTCAATTACCATTCTTCTTACCGGGAATAATTTTTCATTGGCCAATTTATGTGTTGGGTAAGATTTCCGTGAAATTTGAAAAATATGAAGAATCGATAGCACAAAATAAAATTATTTTGGGTCTTGCCTGGTTGATAATTTCCTATACAACATTATTTTTTATTCTTTGGATTCCACTTTTCTTTACATCATCGGGATTTGTACTTGTCGCAGGAGCGATATATATTTTTGCATGGTATCATAATGCTCTTGTTGATAGGCAAGTATTATTATTATTATTATTATTTCTTTTATTGTAATATTTTTCTTAATTTATTCTTAATTTATTCTTAATTTATTCTTAATTTATTCTTAATTTATTTATTGTTTTTATTATTATTATTTTTTTTATAGTCATTATGATAAATTTAAAGAACTCATTGCATCCTTTAGATTATTTGCTGCACTCTTTAATGGAAAGGGTAGTAAATCAAGAGAATTGGTGGAAAGTTTAGTAATAAAACGTAGACAATGTTTAGACGAGTTAACACAAATTAGTAAAGAATATAGAAGCAAAAATGATGATCTTAGATTTGTATTGGAATTTAGTGAAAAGGAATATTATTCAAATGAAAAAGTGAAGGAATAATTACTCATATTACATAATAATAATAATATAATAATAATTAAGAGATCAATCATTATTTAATATATAAATCAAAGAAAATTATATAAATTTACAAAGACATTTATTAACACTAACAATATTAATAGACAACTTTTGTAATTGTATGAATTGTAATGAATTGTATATAAATTAATTTATAATAAATATTTGAAAAAATTTTTGAACCTCATCTTAAATTCTTGAATTCTTGAATTTCGAGTCTGCAGATATACAGTTGTACGTTATTTTATCTTTAAAAATTGCAATTTTTGTGGTTGATATTACCGATGAATTGGTATGCATTTATTTGATCAAGAAAAATATAATTGAAATAGTAAAAGGAAAACCAAATTCAACAATTGCACTTTCGAATTATATAAATATTTATTAATATATTATAAATTTAAGATGTGCATCTTATTCTTCAGACACTAATATATATGCATTCAATTCGTATACGCATAACAAAAATAATAGATTTCCGAAGAAGAAATTGAAATCTCTCTACCAAATAATCAATTGAAATATTTTAAATCAAAGAAATTAAAATTTATCAAAAAAAAAAAAATCCATTATTTACTTCCGCGATTCTACAAAAGGCGTTACCAAATCAGATATTCGTGTCAATCTTTAAATTTTTGTTTTCTGAAATAACACGAAGTTTATTTCCCCTGGTCATTCTTTACTGCTCTTGAGCATCTACTTAACCATAACGATAATGAAAAATCATAAAGAGAACGTCACGAAGCTTGTCCTTCGTAATCATAAATAGGAAAACTCATTGCACGCATCAAAGCCTTATCCGAACTAGTTTTATAAGCCAAGCCGGACCTTATCGAACAGGGTCGATGAGGTTGAACTGGCTTGACTTCTAAGTTGATGGGCCAAGCCAATGGAGTTGATGGGGCTGATGGGGTCAAGCCAATGGAGTTGATGGAAAAGTTGGAGTCAACAGTAACGGCCTCATCAATTTGACTTATAGTTTAAGTCAACACGGTCCAGTTTGACCTTCAAGTCGTACCAAGCCGGAAAGTTGCCAACGCTAATCCGAACCCTTTCCAAAAGATATTCCGAAGACCTCTTTAGTATAAAAGATTCTTTTTTAAAGAAGACCTATTTGACATTAACGGTGTTGATAAAAGTATAGAAAGCGCCATTCTTCAGCTTCTGCCTCATAGAAGTAAGAGTCACACTTGGCAGTTGTCAACGGTTAGAAAACTAATCAGCTTTTAGGCAAGATCGATTTTATAATAACTACGATCACATGATATCATCAAAGGTTTTTGTGTGCCCTGTGCTTTGCATCGGAAAAATAAAAATGTATGCTAATATAGAACAATTTAACTTGTAGAAATCTCGGAAAAAAGTTATGCCGAGATGAGAGCAAAAAAAGAAACAAAAACATCATGAGATATTTTGTGATATTGAAACTAACCACTCCAAAACAACAATCAGCCGTCCTTAAACACCAATTAAGATTTCCCTACTTCCAAAAATAGGTAATCAGTGTTAAAACTTTAAAGTCATGTGCAAAATAGTCAGCAATCATTCGAGAATAGTTTTCAATCAACCAAATAAGCAAAATAAGTATAAACTGACATAAATTCTATATATAGAAGCCTGTGAAAATTTTTTCTTTTGCGTTTTTTTTTTTTCTTTTGCTCTTATTTAAACAATTTACCAAATACGTACCCAATAACAACTATTGATAACTATACCTTTTTAAAATTATTATTATTATTATTGTTGCTATTTATTTATTACTTTTAACCCTTCTCCATCATAAACCAACAACCCTGTCGTCTATAAAGTCATGGCGAATATTAGTAATATGATACCAATGAAAAGTATCAGTAGTAATATACGTAACCAACATGATAAACAGCTTTTGGCTATTGTATCTAATACTACTCGCAATAGAGAGTATTTCTATTATTCTACTTGTAAGTTTAATCATATATTTATATCCTTTATATTTCATTATTTCTCTATATTTTCACTATTTCTCTACGTTTTCACTATTTCTCTATATTTCACTATATTTACGAAATTTCTAAATAAATAAATTAAATTAAATTTAAATTAAATAAATTAAAAAATAAATTGTAGTGGGTAAGAAGACCGGGTGGCGTTCCTGTGAGTATAAATACTATATATATATAAAGTAATATTATAAATACTTTGAATTAATATTTATAATTAATCCAGGACATGACTCCCGAATTCTTTTTATACCCAGAGGGACAAGACTTCCTAGCCTGTGATGGTGGCGGCATCACGGTGTTAGGAAGTCAGATAAAGGGAAGCGGTGACAAAATAAAAAACAAAAGCAAACCTCCATCTTTTATGGAGGAATTCTTTAATGGTACTCATTCTTCCACCACCACCACCAAATCTGATGTTCAAGTGGATTCTAATGTGATCATAGTAAAAGCTCATTATCCCCGAAAACTAAAATATGAATGTTTCGTGAAAAATAGGATATTATTTTTGAAAGGGAATAATTTAAATCTTACAGAAGAATTAAAGGATAGGTATGTAATAAATAATTTATTTTAAATTGGATATTTTATTATTTAGGTTTTTCATCTTTTTTTTCAGTTAAGTCATTAGATCATAAAACTTTTTGATATGTAGGATCACACTTTTCCCATTATTTCACCTGATCGCTTCATTTTCATAAATTATTAAATTTATTATTATTATTATTATTATTATTATTTAACATAAAATTATTTTTAATAACTTTTTGTGATAATTGGTGATCATGAAGCGATTGGGTGAATTTTGTGGAGAAGTTGGATCCACATATTTTATTCTAACACTTTTTGAATCTATAAAATGGATTATTTCGCGCTTGCAAATACGCGTTTTCTGCGCCTCGTGTTATTGGTTTGATTTTTTAATATATTATAGCATCGTTCCGGCTCTTGAACTTGCCGAAGAATTAAAATGCAATTCTTTGGTGGTTTGTCTTGAAAAAAATAATTCTAATCTTTGTAAGTTTATATTATCAATTATTATTATAATCATTATTATCGTTATCGTTATTATCATTTTTTTTATTCACGTATTTCATTTGTACATAATTTTTTACATTAGACACTTTAATTCGTGCATTCTTGTATATCGGCTTTGAACTGGTTTTACCCGGTACATTTAAAAACGATTCTAATAAATATCTCCTTGTGGGAGTGGAAATATAATTCAATTATCATCATGATTTTTCATTTTAAAAATGGTTTATTACCCTTTATACATATATATATATATATATATATATGTATATTCCTTTTATTCCTTTTAACATTATGTAACATTGCTTTTGTGTTCTTTTGTCATCTTTCCCATAATAATTTCGAATTCTCGATTTTTTTTTTTTTTAATAATATTAATACGTTCATCACAAATATATAAATATCATTTCATTTTCCATTTTTTTTTTTATTTGTAAATATGATGAAATATATTATTGAAATGTAATTATAATTTGTTAAGTTGGTCATTAAATTTTGTATGTTGCCCTGAAGCAACAATCTTTCCTGATGATTTTTCTTTTATAATTGTATGAATATTGGCTAATGATTTACCAATTTTATAAACATAACTTTCACATACAATGGTTTCCCCAGCTTTAACAGGTAAAAGAAAAGATATCGTCATATCAGTTGATGTACCTATGTAATTATATTTAGAATCTGTAAGAAAACAAAAGAATTAATAATTAATGAATTAATTAATAAAATAATAATAATTCAAATAATTAAATAATAATAATAATAATAATAATAATAATAATAAATAATAATAACCTTGATAAGTTAATAAAGTAACAGTACTAATAATATCTATTATGCTTGCTATAAGTCCACCAAATACAGATCCCCCATCATTACAATCTTCTTTCTTTACAATTATTTCAAAAACACATTTTTCATTTGATATCAATATTACTTTTATTCTAGGAAAAAAAGTTTTTAAAAAAAAATCATTCTTGGAAGAATAATTACTTAAATAATTTTGTACTAATTCTTTATTGGATTTAGACATATTTCTCAAGTCAATTAAAAGTCAATTAAAAAAAAAAATTAAAAAACTAAAAATAAAAATAAAAAAATAATAATTTCGGGAAACCAAATTTTTAATTAAAATTGGTAAATTGGCGAAGATCGACGAAATGCAGTATACAAAATATTTAAAAAAGTTTTTTTTTTTTTTTTTTATAATTTTATCATTGAAAGAGAACTCGTTACGATGTCACATCAAGTATTAAGCACGCTAGCTGAAAGGTATATCAAAGTTTTTTTTTTTTTAATTTTAATATACTTAAAATTTAACCTTCAATTTTATTAATTTTTTTAGTCAATCTTTATACTTGGATCCAGGTAAGATTTATCAAGTCGTTCAGTTTTGTTGTCATTTTTTTTTTGATTCAATAACTAAAATTATATTCAATTATAATTAGCTATACGTGATTGGGTATTGATCCCTATCATGATAGTGATGGTGTTAGTTGGTGTGTTCAGGGATCAAATTACAGTATTATTAAGTGGTGGAACAAAAAAAGCAACTTTAAAAGCAATTAGAGAATCAAAGGTTTTAATGCGAGGAGCTGCCTTAAGGAGTTATGGAAATCATATTCCTCCGTTATCATTTTTAAATAGAAAAAATTATTTAACAAATGCATATAAGAAAGGTGATTATTTAAAGAATCCCGCATCAATGAATCAAACAGTTAATCCAATGACTGATCCTCAAGGAATGGAAATGATGATGGAAGGAATGAAAAAGAATATCGCAATGATTATTCCACAAACAATTATTATGGGTTGGATAAATTTCTTCTTTTCCGGATTCGTGTTAAGTATGTTATTCTCTAATTGAAATAAATATAATCATTATTTATTTTATTTTTTAATTATTAATATTTTCAATCAATCAATCAATCAATCAATCAATCAATCAATCAATCAATCAATTAATTAATTAATTAATCAATTAATATAGTTAAATTACCGTTTCCTCTTACACTTCGTTTTAAATCTATGTTACAACGTGGTGTGGAAACTCCTGATATGGATGTTACTTGGGTTTCATCTTTATCTTGGTATTTTCTTAATCTTTTTGGATTAAGAAGTATATTTACATTATTATTAGGTGAAGATAATGCTGCTGATGGTATGAGAGAAATGACAGCTATGTCACAAATGACTGCTTCACCTACTGGTCAACCTCAAGATTTTCATAAACTTCATTTAGCAGAAAGTGAAAATCTTGAATTAACCCCTCATTCATGGGAATTAAATGATATTGAACATAGATTGTTAACTCGTTATGGTAAAAGAGAACAACAGAAAATTATTGATTCTACTGAAAATGTTATAGAAAGTAATGAAAAAAATGCTATTGAAGCTGCTTCGGCTTCTTCTTATTCTGAACATAAAGGAAAAAGTCGTAGGAAAAGTGGAAAACATTGAATTAAATATATTAATAAACAATAACAACAAACATTGTAATGATATTCTTTTTTTTTTTTTTGAAAATAATTTTCTTCTTTTCTAAAAACAAAATTAGATAAAATCTTCTCTACTTCTTTATCAAACTAATAAATCCGTAGCAATAATTTTTAATCAATTTTAATTAAACAATTCATTTATTTGTTTTTTTTTTTTAATTGAATTTTTACAAGTTACACAAGTATTTTCAGTTTATCATAACGTTAAAAAGATATGTCAAAAGAAAACGAAAAAAGGTACAGTTAGAAAGCTCTAAGTGCAATATAAATATATTACAATATTGAAACCAATGTTTTAGGGAAATTAACCATGAACAAGAAATAACTCCTTGGAAAGTAGAAGGAGCCATAATAGACGGCAAGGCACAAGCAATTAATTATGATAAATTAATCGAACAATTTGGTACTAAACGTATTGATGCCGAATTTAAGAAAAGATTTGAAAATTTGACGGGAAGAAAGCTTCACCCTTTATTACGAAGAGATGTATTCTTTTCTCATAGGTATTTGAATTATTCGAAATATGTGAATTATTTGAATTATTCGAATTTTATGAATTATTCGAATTTTATGAATTATTCGAATTATTTTGCAAAAAAAAAAAATTATATTAATATAATAATAATTTAAATAGAGAGTTTAATAATATTTTGGATCTATATGAAAAAAAGAAACCATTCTTTCTTTACACAGGTCGAGGACCTAGTAGTAATAGTATGCACCTTGGGCACATGATTCCTTTCGTATTTTGCCAGTAAGAAATTTATATAAATATCTATATATTCTTTGATGATTTATTATCACGAAGAAACAATGAATTTATTACTTTCTTTTCATTATTTTCAATATTAGATGGTTACAAGAAGTTTTCGATGTACCTATTGTAATTCAATTAACAGGTTTTTATTTTTATTTTTTTTTTGTCATTTTTTTTTCTTTATTTTAAAAAATAATTTAAAGATATTTAAATTGTTTTGATTTCTTTTTAGATGATGAGAAATTTCTTTTCAAACCGGAGTTAACATTAGATGATACTCGTAAATTCGCAAGAGAGAATGCCAAAGATATTATTGCATGCAAATTTAATGTCGAAAAGACATTTATATTTTCTAATTCCGATTACGTCGGGTTAATATCAATTTTAATTAGAATTTGAACACATAATTATATAAATATTATCATCATTATTATTTTCATTATTATTATTATTATTATTATTTATTATTTATTATTATTATTATTATTATTATTATTTATTATTATTATTATTATGAATTATGGATTTAGCAAAGAATTCTATCATAATATTGTAAGGATTTCAAGATGTATTACTACCAGTCAATCAAAAGCTACTTTCGGATTCAATGACAGGTATAAAAAAAAATTAAATTAAATTTCAATTCAAATTCAAACTTCAAATTTCTGAATTTTCATTTATTTATTTATTTTTTATTTATTTTTAAAGTGATTGTGTTGGAAAAATTCACTTTGTTTCCATACAAGCAGCACCATCATTTTCCAATTCCTTTCCACAAATATTTGGCAAACGAACGGATATTCCTTGTTTGATTCCATGTGCTATTGATCAAGTAATTAATAATATTTATTATTATTTTTCTATATTTGATATTATCCATTGTATTCATTTTATTTCATTATATTATATTGAATATATTTAATTTATTCAATTTTAGGATCCTTACTTTAGATTAACGCGTGACGTCGCGCATAAACTCAAATATCCTAAACCAAGTTTGGTTCATGCTAAATTTTTTCCCGCTCTTCAGGTAAGAAAAGAAATTCTTCATTATAATATTAACAATTATTATTATTATTTATCGAATAATTCTTATTGTATTTTAGGGACCTCAAACAAAAATGAGTGCATCCGAAGAAAATTCTGCAATTTTCATGTCAGATACCCCAAATAAAATAAAGAATAAGGTTTGCTAAAATTCTTTATATTCGTTTTAACATCCTAAAATTAAATATTTGATATTCTGAAAACTAAAATTATATATCTATATATATATTTATTTATCTGATTTATAGATAAACAAACATGCCTTTTCTGGTGGCGGTGATACTAAAGAACTTCATGAATTACATGGAGGAAACCCTGACATTGACGTTGCTTACCAATATTTATCTTTCTTCTTAGATGACGATGATGAATTAGAATCAATTTATAAGGTTTATTAATATTCTCTTGACTTTATATCACTCATTCATTTAACCATTTCAACTGTTACATTATGATTAATTAATATAAATATTGACCAATTAATATAAATATTGATCAATTAATATAAATATTGATCAATTAATGTACCTATTTTTTTTATAGAATTATAAATCTGGAAAACTTATGACTGGTGTGTTAAAGGCTCATTGCATTGAAGTATTACAAAAATTTGTTGGTGAATTCCAAAAGGTATGAAATCGATTCTTTTTTTTTTTTTAACATTATTATTTTATTTATTTATTTTTTTTTATTTCTTACAAATTCTTATTTATTTATTTATTCATTAAAAAAAAGCGCAAATCCGAAATCACAGATGAAGTTTTGGATAAATTTATGGATCCTAATAGAAAAATTTTAGTTGACGGTGTTTGATTTTATTTTTCCCGAGGCCTGCCTTCTTTATTATAGCCTTACAATTAAATGAAGAATTATGATGATTTTCTTTGTATAATATAATTCTTTGTGATCTTTATATATGTGTTGATCTTCATATACATATATTTTTTTTAACCAATTTGTGCTACGAGTCTTCTTTTTATCACTTGTTGTCACTTGATGCAAGTCTCATCCTCTCACCACAATTAAATCAATGTTCACATTGTAAAATGCTGGATTGATGAGGTGGCTCCAAATATTCATCTCGTACCAATCCTCCAATTTCAGAAGAGCTATCATAACATATCTTATTTATTAAAATTGCTCATTTAGATATTTTGTTTTAAATAAAATTAACCAAAATATCAAATCAAATTGTTAATAGTTTTGTCTCAGTTTCGATTATAAATTTTACTTTAACATGTAATTGATTTATTTATAAATTTTAGTTTCAATATAATGATCATCAGGTATTTGATATTGAATACAATTTTTGGAATTTTTTTGGGTCAACTTAACAGATGTAGAATAATATCCCAAAGAAATTACATTATATCAAAAATTAAATTTTTTTTTTCCAGTAATATATTGGACCTTTATAAATATACTCTTAGGATAATTATTTTGAAAATTTCTTGTTGAATAATCATAACCATCTAAAAAATATCTTCATTAACAAATATTGAAAATTTATGTATTAATTTAAATAAATTAAAAATACTATTTACAAAATTTAAATTTTCATTCTCTTAACTTGAACTATTATTTTCATTTTTGATTTTTCTTAATCATTTAATTAGGGTTCTGCAAAGTTGAATCAGATCAGATTTTTGTCAATATTTAAATCTATTTGATATTTATTCTCCTCAAATCCAATCCAGATTCATAATATACAAATCCAACTTTTTAAAATCCAAATCTGATTTTTAGTGTATTTAGATTATACATGTTTTCAAAATTGAATTTTGATTTTTGGAATATTTTATCGTTTTGAGATTTACACAGAATCTATTCTATATATGGAAGTAAAAAAAAATACCTAGTTAAGTATATCTTTAATCAAAGAATTTATCTGGGTAATCAAAAAATTTTGAATTTTAAGTAAAATAATTTTGCCTTCTATAAAAAACTATTTTAACTTTTTTTCTCAAAATTACAATTTTCAGATGTTCAAAATAATTTTACATGCAAGTATAATTTAAAATATTCAAATATTTTTTGTAAATTTGAATATTTTTATGGATTCAACTATTTTTTATATATTTTTGAATTTTATTACTTTTGAATTTATAAGATTCGCAAGCAAAACTAATAAATAATATACAGGATCTACAAAAATTTGAGCAAAATAAGTAATCTTTTTTTTATAAATCTCTGAACAAAATAAATATGAGATATCAAAAATAAAAAATAAGTAAATAAAAATATTATATGATATAATATTTACTTATAATTTATTTTTTTAGTGTATTGTTTAAATATTTCATATTTATAACATACTAAAATTGACATTTTTAATGTATTATTTGAAAATTTCATACTTATAGTATACTAGAACATCTCTATATAATTCCTGATGACATATAAAATATTTTTATTTAAAATAAGTAAATGTCAAAAATGATATTAAGTAATCATAAAGACAAGACTGAAATGCATATTATATAAAAAGAATAAATATATATTATTAATTAAATTAAGAGAACTATAAGAAGTTAATTTGTGATATGTGACTTAACTACAAAAAATTATATATAAATTTAGTGCAGATTTTTGTCAATCACTAATTATTTTTTAGTGGTATTTATTTTCACTTCTTATATAATTATTTATTATTATAACAAATATTTAATAAAAACACTTATAATACATAAAATATAATCTGTAGTTTTTAAAAATTTACTTTTTAACATAACTTTATAATAAACTTTTTAACTTTTATTTTATGCATTACTAGATTCTTGATCAAATTATACCTGCCACCCAAATTCAAAATCCAAATGCCAAAATCCCAAATGCCGAAATCCCAAATCCCAAATCCCAA
>CAJVPK010000630.1:0-25340 GCA_910592015.1 Diversispora eburnea | reverse complement strand
AAAAAAAAAAAAAAAAAAAAAAAAAAAAAAAAAAAAAAAAAAAAAAAAAAAAAAAAAAAAAAAAAAAAAAAAAAGTAAAAAGTAGTAAAAAAGTAGTATAGGGTAGTATAAGTAGTATAAAAAAGAAAAGTAATAGTATATAAAAAAAAGTAATATAAAAATAGTATTGATGGGATGATGGAATTATATAATAATTAATTATATTGTGCTACACATTTGAGGAAAGATTGGGAAGCATAAATAACAATTAACGATTATGATTATGGGTGATATAAGTAGAAATGATTTTATTATTATTATAAAAATAATTTATAATAAATTATTACGCGAATAAAAAATTTTTAGGGGACAATCAATCACTGATTTTATAGATTCTATTTCAACTCAAAACTCATCTACTCACTAGGGACTAGGGGAGTATTACAGAAAAAAGATAGATGTAATACATATAAATTTTAATATAATAATAATAAAAATAAAAATAATAAAAAAAGAAAATATAAATAAAAATAAAAAAAATATAAAAGGCTGAAATAGTGTTTCTCCAAAAATAATAATTAGGAAATTCATATATATTATATTTTCTCTCTTCACTAAATAAATCTTTCTTTTTTTTTAAATTATCAATAGCATTTGCTGAAATAAAATTTAACTGATCTGGCTAAGATCAAGAGGAGAAAAAGAATAATGATTAATGAAATGATAAACTTATAATTCATATATGATCCATAAATAACTCATGAATAACTTATATATATATTCTATAAATAATTCACCTACATATATCAATAAATGATTTTATTAATTTAAAAACAGGGATCATTTGTGTAAACCCTATTCAAGTCTTTTTTCCCTTGACAAATATGAATAAATTTACTAAAAAAAAGATCAATTTTAATTTTATTGTTTAGATTTTGCATTTTACTTACAACACAATATTTTTTATTTATTCTTCAATGAATATCTATTTTAGTTAGTTAATTATAAAATAAAAAAGTTATAATAAATGTAGTAATGATGATAAATGTAATAATAATATAATAATAAATGTAGTAATAATAATGTAATAAATAAATGTAAATGAAGAATAAAGTTATAAAATACATCTTATTTTAGTAAATTTGAAAATAATAAATGTTAACTAAATAGTATTTTTTTTTGACATTTTTTTTGATAAAATATAATATATCCTGATGTATTAAATTTAGGAATTCTATTTCTTTTTTAAATTTTTTAATAAATTTTTTTTTGAACACAAAATTGGTAAGATTTAAAATAACTCAAAAGAGTAATTTATTTTATTTGATCTTATTTCCTTTAATTGATTCTTAATAACTAATAAAATTCATATCAATGTTTATTATTATTCAAAAATGAAAAAATATATATATATACTGTAAGCACAGATATGTCAAGAAATCAAATCTACAATATAAACAGGTTTTTTACAAATAATACAAACAATATAGTTGATATAATATACTATGTTATAATAGAGATAATCTAGTAAATATTTAGGTTGATTAATTATATCATTTGATTGATTATATAAACCATTCAGATAAAATAAATAACTGGATTTATTTTTTTTAATAAAATTCTTTAAAATTTAACCAACACACACTAATTTTAATTGTGCCAATTATTTCTGGTAAGTAAATAAGTAAAGCAATAAGTAAAAGCAATAAATAATTTAAAAGTTTTCATCAATCTATAATGATATTGTTTATTTTATCTATGTAAAAAAAAATTATCTATCACATTTTATCCTATTTTTAAATTTATCTATGTACATAAAAAAAAAATAACATGCAATTCTTTTTGACATGACATGAAATTCACAAGATTAAATGTATGTTAAATATTTATATACTTGAGCAAATCTAAAAGTAAAAAAAAAAAAGTAAGTGTAAGAGAAAAAAAAATTTCACCATTTTTATTCTTCCCAAAATGTCAAAAATGTTAATAAATTATCTCATGATCTTAATCATTAATCTCATGATTTATGCGAATAATTCTTTTTCGTGTACATACACGTGTTTAAAGTGTAAGAAAAAATATTAAAAAAAAAGAAAGAAAGAAAGAAAGGCAGGTCAAAAGACAAGTTAAGACAAGTCAAGACAAAGAAAGGGAATGAAAAAAAAAAAACACTCAGAGAATAATTGATTGAAAAAAAAAGAATAATATTTAGTAGTTTTTTGATGAGAATAATATTTTAGGTTACTGCTTCGTACGTTTTAAATGCATGCATTATGCTTTATATCGGATATTATTATTTAACATACGACCATTATATTGTACTTTTAGTATATAATCCAGTATAAATATAATCTAGTAAATATAATTCAGTATATAAATATAATCTAGTAAATATAATTCAGTATATAAATATAATCTAGTAAATAGATAGATATATAGAATTTAATAAAAACAAAAATGATAATAATAATAAATGAAATAATGATAAAAAAGATAAATGAAGATAATATAATAAAGGAGATGGAGAAAGAAGCATCCATCTGTGAGACATTGCATATGCATCTGAAATCATATTTTTTCTTTTATATTTAAAACTCCTGTTATTTGCTTCCTATTTGCTTGTTATTATGCTTTCCATTTGCTTCTTATTATTATACTTGCCATTTATTTACTATTATGCTTATCATTTATTACTTATTATTATTATCTGTTATTATTAAAATTGTTTTCCCTGTGCCTCACACTTTCCTGCATTTCATAATTATAATTATAATTATTTTACAATTTTAATACATTACTGAAACCTTACTGCTGCGGGAATTACATTTCTTTTTTTCATTTCATTTTCATTTCAACATTATTTCTTACATTATTTCTTATTTCTAAATATCATTATTTCTTATTTCCATCTGGTACTAACCAATTATTGACTTATTATTGCACTTATTATATTATCATTATAACACTTATTATTATTGTTTCCTGACACACACTTCTTTCTTATTATTATTATCATTATTATTATTACCATTACTATTATTAATTACCATTATCATCTAATTATTATTGCCTTTTCCATTCTTATTCTTCTTATTATTATTATTCCATTCTTTACATTTTACATTCTTCACATTTTTTACGAGAAAGTTCGTCGAAAATCATTTTTATATAGAGTATAAATAGATATGTAAATATATGGATACATAATTATATAGATACATAATTATATAGATATATAGATATATAAATAAGTGAATTAATAAAAAATAAATGAATAAATAAATGTAAATATATAAATGTATAAAGCTTTATTAGTCAGTTAAAAAAAATATATAATAAACTCGGGTTAAAAGTAGTTAATGAATTATAATTATATTTGTAATTATAATAAACTTTATTAAAAAGTGTACATTATGTATGTATGTGCGTTATCCTTTTACACCCAGTTCAATGAAAGAAAGAAAGAAAGAAAGAAAGAATATACGTACGTATTATACACAAGAAAATGCCAAATCCAAGACAAGACAAGAAAAATACTAATATATAAAAATATACAAAAATATATTTATATAAAATATATATATATATATATATATATATAAAAATAATAACAGAAAAACTAAACTAAAACACAAACAATAACTTCACACTTCACATGCATTATTATTATTATAATTTTATAATAATTTTTTGTTATTATAATTGTTGATAATAATAATAATTATTATATTAAGTTTAACGAATAATTAAAAAATTTCCAAAATTGGATAATCTTTTATAATCCCAATATATACGAAAATTTACTATTATTTTTCAAGATAATAATGGTGATCGTTAAATTTAATATATGATTAATAAAATGATCAATATAATGATCAAAAAAAAATACAAATAATAATATTCTCACACTATTGAAATTAAAAAAGTATCACTATGAGAAATTTAAACAATTAAAACATTACTATTCCTAAACAAAGAAACAATGAATACATATATATATATACATATATACACATACATATATAACTAATAATGAAATCTCCTGACAATATGACTAATTTATTAAAATTAAATTTCACCCCTTTAATAATATTCATCTAATAATAATAATAATCTAATAATAGCTGATGACTAAATTTTTTTAATTTCTAATTTAATATCCGATGATTATGATTATTTTTTGATTTATATATATTATATTTTTTTTAAGGAAATATTTGATGACACGATGATTTCTCCTGAAATAGTTTATGGTAAAATTAATGTTTACCGTACTGGTAACACATTTGCCGACCCTTAAAATAATTACGATATTATGGCCGTTTATATACCGAATTAACGCAATTACGACATATTTATATACTGTATATGGTACCCACAGTCTAAAAGCCACAACTTTTTTTAATTCACTTGACTAACTTTAAATAAATAGATATCCAATCAATTGACTTTTTTTTTAAGAAAATTCTCTATTAAATGATAGATTAGGTGCTTTTTTTAAAACTTTCTCTGTTAATCATTCAAAAAAATGGTGGTGTATTTTTATTAAGGGATACCACAAATTTGGCATCATAAAAGTGAAGCGTTCCGAAAATTCATAATATTAGGTCAAAATTATTTATGTAGTCATTGAATCCAAAAAAAGAAAAAATCAGATTTGTGAAAATGTTATGTAATTATCTCTAATTCTGATTTGTAATGTATATTTTTATTATGAAAAACATTATCTAGAGATTCACAGAAAAGATTTTTAACAGGTGTAAACTTTCAAAATAAGTTAATTTTCAAATTCTTAATGAAATCATATTATGAATCTTATCCAGTAAAATTCATTTCATGTGATTAAATACAAACCAGGAAATTTGTGGCTTTTTTAAGAAAATAGTTACGATATAGCCAAATGCCCGTCAAAGTATAGTTATAGTATCGAATAGTAATGATTTCCAAGAATACCAAGAATTCCAAGATTCCAAGATTTTCAAGATCCAAGATTTTTTTGATATCTTTATCAAATCATGCGAAACATATATTAATATATTTAAATATATTAAAATTAAAAATTAAAATTTGGTAATTTATTTTTATTTTTATTTTTATTTTTATTGTAACGAAGAAAGATATATACGTATTTTTAAATTATTGTTGTAATACACATAATATACATACATAATATTATATATATTTATTTATTTATTTTATTTATTTAAAATTAAAATAGAAAATCAAATGCACACGAGGAAGGAAATTACACATCCACATTTGTACGAATGTATACACAGTATTTATTATATATATATACATATATATTATATCTATTTATAATTTCATATGGAGAAAGAGAAAGGAAGGAAAGAGAGGAAAGTGAAAAAAAAAATAAAGGGATTGATCGATCTTTTTGATTATCCGCGTTAATCAAGTTAATCAAAATGTTTATCATGTCAAACTTAAATAAAATAAGGTAAATTTTAAAGTAATTTTAAATGAATTATCAAATTTTCCTTGTGTTTTAATCATGTAATCTCGTAATCTCTTATTATTAATTTTAATAATGATAAGAGACGACAATTTTCCTGTTATGAATGAATATGCAAAGAAAAAATTTTTTTTTTTGCTTGTAAAACCATGATTGACGAACATTTAATTTAATTTAATTTAATAAATAAATAATTATATGTTCGTTAATAAATTAATAAATTTCGTAATTTGTAAATGTTTGACCAAGAATGAATAAGATTTTCTTGGATTGCACGATTCAACATATACGCATACAATCTCTTATACTCTTATACTCTCATGAATGTACTTATTCACAAGTATATACTGTAAATAGGTATTTAAATAAGAAATTTGTCGCTAAGAATGAAGGTTTTAAAGATGTTAAAGATTAATATACAGATGGCAAAGATTATATATAGATACAAAATTGTAAAGTTTTAATATAATTGATAAATAATAATATGCTGCTGCAATAAATAAATTTAAAAAAATTTCATGCAAACACAGGGTCCAATGACCAAAAATTTGACCATTCGTATGAGATATAAAAGTATATCTAAATAAAATATCCCTTCCCAATTTATTAATTAACTAACTCTAACTAAATTATTATTATGTTATTAATGTTATTATTAATTATTATTACTATTATTATTATTATTATTATGTGAGTTCTCCCTACTAATACTACTTGAACACCGCTTGAACATTCGAACACTAAATAAACTATATATCTATATTTATAACTATATATCTGTATTTATATCTATCTATCTAATATATAAATGAGAATATTTAGTTTATTTTATTATCCAATTAAATAAACATAAATATAAATGCATCTTAATTTCTTAATTTAGAAATATCAAAATAATGAATAAAATACACAACGACTATCTGTAATTAAAATAATAATTTTACATAATAATAATAAAACTGCAGTAATAAACTTTAAAATACTCTGCAAAATGAAATAATAGTAAAAATAACTCTAATAATGAATAACCGTTCAAATAACCGTTATAGGAAATTCAAAAAAAAAGTATGTATGCTTGCATCTTTGTTACATAATGTTTACAGATTATTTCTAAATTTATATCTTTTTTTACTTTTTTTTTTTTCTCACTTACGTGTCGACACCAAAGTCGAGAAAAAATTACCATAACGAATTACAACAATAAATAACGAATTATAATAACATGAATTATTTATTTTTTTATTATCAACGAATCATTAGCAATTCGATATTTGGTAAACCCAATAATAATCAAATCATGCAAATTCTGTCCTGTCAATTTCCTATGAAGTTTAATTCTTATTTTTTTTTTAATTTTTTTTATCATTTCCAGTGAAATTTGAGTAAACAAATCTTGACACTCCACACGCACACACACATATCCTATCTCTCTCCACACACAAAACACATTACACTCTAACGCGCACACGCACACACCCTTCTCTACATTCGGAACTTTTACTCTCGTAAGAGTAAATGTATGCATCCTTAAAAAAATTATATGAATTATCAATAGTAACCATTAATAGTAATCGTTAAATAGTAAGCATTAATAGTGGTAATTGGCAGCGATAAACATCAATAACATAAATGCATTACCTCATATACATATATAAAATCACTTGACTTATTATGTAGGTGTATGGTCATTATCATACAATATTTACTAAAAATATAATATAATGAAATGTATGAAATTGAGAGATTGTATATGAGATTAATAAAATATCTTATAATTGATTTAATTATTATTAATTATAATAAAAAATATAAAAGAAAAATATAATATCAATTTAACATCAAAAGAGAATTATTTTATATCAAGCAATAAATATTTTTATTTTTAACAATATAACAACATAATAACTATGTATATAATAACAATATAATATAATAATAATAATAATAAAATAACTTCCTTTCTTTATTTATTTTATTTTTTTTATGACCTCATATATTAAACCTACATCATGAACATTATAGTATAATTAATATAATTATTATGTATATCTTTTGTAATATTTATAATTATTTATCATAATATTTTGCGGGAATGTCCCCTCGGGGGGTCATCCCGAGTCTCGGTTTTTAAATGATGATGATTATTATTTAATAGATAAAAGTGAGGTGTTTCTTGCCTTATAGAAATTAATCATGAATAAAAAAATATTATTGGTTAACTATATTTTTTTTTAATCTATTTTATTGGATAATTATCTATTTTATTTGGATAATAATTTTTTTTTACTATCTAGTTTATTGGATAATTTTCTTATTGGATAATTATATAATTATTAGTAATTTATTTATTTAAAAAAATATTATTTAAATTAATGTCAAAAAAAAAAAAAATTTTAACCAATTTCTACTCATATGGTGTAATATGTAAGAAGAATTCTAAAATTCTAAAAACATTCTTTTTTTTTTCAACCGGTTTTTAATTTTAACAGATAAATGTAAAAAAAAAAGATTTTTATTCTTTCCGATTGTTAAAATCATATTGTCATATTCTTTATATTCTATTTATCATCATCATTTTATTATTTTTGTGGGGTAATAAAATAATAAATTTTTTTTATCAGATTCTTTTTCTGTTTTTATCATTTTTGTTTGTTTTCGGTTGGAGAAGGTAACACAGAAAATACTATGGGGTTGAAGATTTTTTTTTTTTTCTCAATTAAAAAACCAACTATTGTCACAACAACTATTGTCACAACTATTGTCACAACCATTTCACAACTTATTGTCAATATTGTCAACATTTTCCAATATTGTCGACATTGTCAATATTGTACGTTTTGAATGATTAATTTTTGAACTGGTCTTGAACCTTTTATGGAATTATACAGAATGCATTTTTTTTATTGATGACTAATAAAATCAATTATTATTCTTTATATATATATATATTATATTACATTTAAAATAAATTAAATTAAATTTTAAATTATTATATTTATTATATTGTTGTATTATTAAATTATTAAATTATAAAATAATATAACTAACCTATTTTAAAACTTTGTAAAAATATGCAAGAAAAAAAAATTTTTAATCTATAAAAAAATAAAAGAATACAAAATAATACAAAATGATAGTAACAATAATAATAATGATAATTCATTTAGAGAAACTCCGAAGCGGTATGGAGAATAATTTTGTTTGGAGGATCGGAATCTGTGTGTATGCGTATATATGTACTTATGTGTATATGCGTATATGTATGTCTTATTCTTTTGTGGGGTAGAAAAAAAATTATATCAAAATTATACCTAAAAAAAAAATTATATCTAAAAAAATTATATTTAAAAGAATTATATCTAAAAAAAAATCTTATAAAAAATTATATATTTATATGCATATGTATGCTTCATGGAAAAGATGGAAAAGGAGAAAAGGCGGGATCATTTATCAGGAGATAACGGTGTATAGAGAACAACAGTTATAACAATTATAATAAAAATTATAAAAATTATAATAAAAATTATAAAAATTATAATAAAAATTATAAAAATTATAAAAATTATAATTAAAAGATTATAAGAGAAAAGTTTATAAAAAATTATAATTATAAAATATTAAAATTATAAGATTATAAAATTATAAATATAAATTATAAAAACTGTGGGGTAAATAAAAAAAAATATATGTCACAAGAGAGGACCAAAAAGGTTACTCTCATGCTTGATAAAGTATTACACAAAAACTTTAACTATATTTATAAATAATATGGTGGTACCGTTATAGTATCTATAGATGCATGTCAAAAAACTCTTTAACAAAATCAAATACTGTAATAATAAAATATTGTATTGTAAATAAAAATAAATAAATAAATAAATAAAATACAACGAAATCAAATGAACAAATGAACAAGTGATAAATAAGAATAATGAAAAATGAATATGAAAACAATGGATAATTTTTAACTTGTCAATATCAGATAATTTTCTATCATCAATCTTTTTTTTTTTTTGTACGATACAATTTTGTGCAATTTTTTTTTTATCCCCCAATAGTTTAGTAAAAAAAAAAAAGAACAACAATCGCGCGTTGTTTCCTTTAAACAATAATCAAAAACAAAATCAAAAACAACAATCTTCAAAAAATGGATTCATTCATTTTTATTATTATCATCATTATTTTAGATGATGTATTATGATGTCTCAAGTAAACGAGTACGTGTTTGAGTATAAGTGCGAGTAAACAAAAAAAAAAAATCTTTTAAATAAAATATTTCTCGGAAATCTATTCCCAATATTGTATTTACCAAATAATAATTTATCAACTTGCCAAATTATAATTTCTCTGAGTACAACGGTATATCAAACATTAAAGATATTGATGTAATATGCTGTAATGTAACTTTTGTAACTGTTAGATATAAATGGTTTACTAAAATTAGAATTAAAAATAATACCAAATAATAATAATAATGAAACATTTACAATAATTAAAGGTTCTAAAACGGTTCGTTTTCCATATTATTCTACCTTCTATATTATGTCGGTTCACAGACTGTCGGAATGAATTAACCGAGAATTATAAACCTTATACTATACCTATACCTTATACATCTATACATCTTAAATATACATCTTAAACTTTATACACATCTTTACACCTTATATACATATTTATATCTTATTTCACATCTTGTAACAACTTTGTTGTTATCAGTATAAATAAATAATAAATAAATAAGTAAATAAATTAAAATTGGTTCTATTGTAACAAGTTCAATATTTGGCTAAAGAAATTAATAAAATCAAAATATGAAAATTGGAATTATTCTAGAAATAAATAATCATCCAAATTAATTATTATTTATTATTTATTATTTATTATTACCTAGTAATTATCATTATTTATTTATTTATTTATTTATTTATTTATTTTATTTATTTATCTATTATTATTAATTAATTAAATATTTCTTTATTATTATTTCTTTAAGGCATTCTAAAATGAAATTTTGGACTTGCCAACTTTCTATTTTATGTTTACTAAGAAGTAATTACTATGGTAATTACGTTTATCTAGCAGTATTTATGTTTATCTAACAGAATTTACTTACAGTATTTATGTTGCATTTATTTAACTGTATTTAATTGTCAAAAACAAAAAAAAAATGAATGAATCCTAATTAGGTTGAATCAAAAATTCTCATGACTAATTTTATATAACTATATTGCTATTACTTTCAACCCCATGCATCATTATCTACATCATTATACATTCAAAGTATTCACAATATTCTTAGTTCAAAAAGAAAACTTGTTTTCATCTGGTAAATATAAATAAATAAATATATATATATATGTATATATGGATATATTATGTAAAATTTATTTACCTAAAAGATCTCGAAGAAAAAAAAAATACTTGAGCGTTTAAAAAAAAAAAGCTTAAGTTTTTATATAATAATAATAATAATAATATTATTATTATTATTATTGTTATTGTTAAATTTATGTTTCATAATATATTACCATATAGAAGACATTCATTTTTTATCATAATTAATAGAATTAATAAGCAATAATAATAATTTAGAAGTTACTCCAAAAAATATTTCTATTTCGATAAATCATAAAGGTGCTTATTATTAGGACGAAGATGACGATAATTAATTCATTACGTTTTAAATTAATCAAATTAATCAAATTTCAAGTGATGATGAATCAAAAAAAAATATATTAAGAAAATTACTTGGTAAAATTTATTATTATTATTCATATATGTATTTCTGTATTTCGTAACGTTAACGAAATAATTTCACTCGATGTATGCGCGTCACGAGAGTCACGAGATAACTTTGGAGAATATGGTACGCGTTTTTTTTTTTCGTTTTATATATATATATATATATATATTGTATAATATTTATTCTGAGATTATTTTAAAATATTCAGGATATTTAAAATGTTCAGAATGTTCGAAATGGTCAGAACGGAGTGTTTAGGATGTTTAGAATGTTTAGAATGTTCGGAATGTTTATAATATTAAGGTTTCGCGTTCTACGCGAATATTTTGTTTATTAAGTTGTATATTTCTCTTGATTTATTATTATTATTATTTAGATTTTAGATTATCGTATTGTCTGGATTACATTTTACCGTAAATAAAAGAATAAAGTAAAGTTCTTCACAAAATTTTTAATATTACAAATATATTGTAAAATATACTTTAAAATATACACTGTAAATGGTGAAATGAAATGTACTGCGTGAACTTTATTTATTTATTTTTATTTAAAATAATATTTATCATGTTTTTTTTTTTTTAACTTAGAAATTTAAAAATGGAATTATTGAAATGATATTTTTTTTTCTCTCTTTCGTTATCTACCTGTTTTCTTTTTCTTCTTCTCTTCTTTTTTTTACTTTTTTAATTATTCGTGACCTGTACAAATATAAATATGAATGCAAGAAAAGATTATTAAGAATGATAAAGAAATGCAAAGATAGAGAATACGAAGAATGCAAAAGATAAAGAATATAAAGAATGAAAAAAAAATGTAAATAATAAACGAGAATTGAATATAACAAGCATAATTTTGAGGGATCACAAATTATAAATAAATTATAAATAAATAAAATGAGTCATGTATATATTTCTTGTAATAATAATAATAATAATAAAAGAAAATGAAACCATAATTTTTAATGGAATTGATTTTTTTAGAAAGAATAAAATGAAAAAAAAGGACGAAAAAAGGATGAAAAAGAAAAGCGTGGCAACAATGATAAAAAATTAGTAGATTATGTTGATCAATGGATGATAACATAATATGGATAAATAATATCTGAATAATATTATGAGCAGTGGAAGAAACTAGAATCTGTAATATGTAGTGATAGCATATTAACATATAAAGTGTAGCATATCACCAAACGTATTAATAATATCAATAATTGTTTCATTGCAGGTCGTGAGAAAGTTGAGAAAATTGAGAAAATTTAAATCAAAACAAAATAAAATTAAGATTTGGGGTATGGATAAAAAGAATTGAATAAAAAGAATTAGAATAAAAGAATTGGATAAAAGGCCCGAATAAAGGATTGAATTGCATGAAAGAATTTATTTTTTTTTTAAAGTTCATGATGTGAAAATAAAATTAAAAAAAAAATTTTTTTTCATCCGACATTTTTCAAAATTTGAATTTTTCTAATTTTCTATTGTTCTTCATTCTTGTAAGTAAAAAAAAAAGATTCTCGTTTTCAGTTATTTCGTTTCCATTTTCATATGTGAAATAGTCATGTGATTATTAAAGATAGATAATCTACAGAAGATAAAATAATAAAACTATAATAAACTAAAACATTTTTTTCCTTTACATTACTCGCGTGTTACCGCATGGTTGAAAGCTGATTTTAGATATTTCAGATATTAAAAGATTTCAATTCTCCAAACTCATTGTTTTATACAGAAAAAAAAAGGATGAACTAGAAAAAATGACTAATAAAAATTTTATATTTTCTTTTTCTTTCTAAAATAAATAAAGAAATGAACTTTTCTCAATTTTCTTTGGTGATTAAATGCATGTTATATTAATTTAGTCAATTGCGTATGGACTTTTAAAGTTTTCTTTATAATATGTCATATTGTTGTCATATTGTCCGTTTGCGCATTTGCAATCACTATGCTCGTACGAAAATCACAGTCAAAAAAAAAAAAATCAAATCGATAGTAATAATAAATATACTCGAAAGCGTAATCTAAAGCAATGCTTTAATGCAATTTTCGTCACTCGACATATTCAACTCAGAAATTCATTTAAAATTACCAGTTAATTTAATTAATTTATCATCTGAATGCAATATCTCTACTTTATATGTATTATATATTGAATAAGAAATCTTTTTTTTTTTTTGTGTAGCAAAATGAACAATTTAGTCAGGAAAAAGAGAATCGAATTATAAAATTGAATTGTTTAAAATTAATCTAAACAGATGAATTATGTATGAATTTATGCAAGCCAAGTTTCCCTTTTTTTTCATATATTATTATTATTTTTTTTTGTTGTCATTTATCATTCATTCATTTATTATCATAATCATTTAAAACTGTTAAACTGCTAAAACATTTTGAACGTTTGGAAAACATTGTTTTATTAAGAATCAGATATCGGATAATCTTCTCCACACAAAACAAAATTAATTAAAATAAATAGATATGCAAAATATTGATATTGTTAATGAATGAAATTGTTTTTCTATTTGCATTGATAAATAAATAAGTAATCTCTAATTAATAACAAAAATTACCTAAATAATAATAAATAACAAACAGTTAAGTGATAGTATGCGAAATATATTTATTTAGTGACATCTAAACATAACGAAACATCAAAACGTAAAAACAAAATATTCTATTCCTTATCGTTATTTAATCCTTTTTTTTAAAAAAAAATGAAATACGTTATATAATATTTGTTGCAAAAAAAAAAAAAATGAATATATCTTATATGTAATAAAAGTATCAATGCTTTATTTTGTAATGTTATTTGTTGCTAATTACATATGAAAAAATATATCATATCGTAGAAGAGAGAGAACTAGCAGAGTGAAAAAAAGCAATGTTTTTTTCATCATCTCTCCGAAAAGAAGAGCATCTTAAGTTAAAATCCTAGACCGGATTCTTGAGCCAAAAGCTAAAGCCAATCTTGAACTTTTGTGTGAACTGGTTAACATTAACGTATTTAGTGTCTCTTTTCGCTTTTAACTTAGATTGTATTCTTGAATCGAAACTCTAAGGCTAACTGATGACACTTTCGTGAATCGGCGCATCTTTGATACAGGCACGTGATTTACAAGCTTCGTTTTTTTTTGACTACACGTTATCGTTCTATTAGTATTAGTATTTATTATTATTATTATTACTCACCTTTGTTTCAGAAGAATTAAAGAAGTCAATCTTCGACTCTCTGTAACGCTTTTTTCTATAGAACTTCAAAACTAGTTGACTTTTATGAAAATTAGAACCCTATCCTCAAATTCTGATTGGTTTAGTAGCCGCTGAGCCTTTAGTTGTTTTATAAATTTGAAGATCAAATCATAGAACCAAGAAAGAATTAATCGTAATGGCAAGCAAATATGAATTTTCTGACACAACAGATAACTTTCAAGAATCTAATTGAGTTGTTTTTAACAAATACTAATGGAAACAAATGGATATTTAAAAAATATAATTTGGGGATATATTTCATATTTTATAAATATAATGGTCAAAACTAGGAGAAATGAGAAATATCATCATTTATGTCACCAAAGATTTAGAAAATTTTCGGAAGATTTGAAGAAATTAAATTTATTGCGATGAAAATTTAATAATTTAAATTCATTTTGCTTGTTATTATTACTAACTATTGGTATTTTATTTTATTTTTTTTTACATGAAGTTAATAAGTCAATAATTATTATTTACCTTTAATTGAAAATATGTCGCTCGCTTTTTCGTGTTTTTTTAAAATAAGAAATTCAAAGAACTTCTAAATGTAGTGGTGACACGTTGATTGCGCACAAAATAACCAATCACCAAATTTTCAATAAATTAAAAAATATTTATAAAGCAATTCTCGAAAAGACATCAATTAAAAAAAAAATGACATTTCGGATTAACCAGTTCGCGTTATTTTTGTTAATATTTGGTAATTTATTTTATCTGACAACTGTATTCGCAGGAAAAGGACCAGTTATTACAAATAAAGGTATCTTTTGATATTGAAATTTAATGTTTATTTGTATTTGAATAGAAGGTTAATAACAACTTTTGTTGAAAATAAATTAGTTTATTTCGATATTAAACATGGTGATGAGAGTTTAGGTCGTATAGTTATGGGGTTATATGGCAAGGTACTTAAATTTTATCATTATTTTAGTAAATTTTATCATTATTTTAATAAATTATTTCAGTAAAAATTACCAATATTTTTTAATAATCAAAATATAATTTTTCTCCAAAACGATTCTCTAAATGATTTATAGACAGTTCCAAAAACAGCTGAAAATTTTCGTGCATTATCAACTGGTGAAAAAGGTTTTGGATATAAAGGTTCAAAATTCCATCGTGTGATCAAAGTATTTATCAGATAATATTAAATAATAATAAATAAGTAAAATAAATAAGTAATTAATAAAATTAAATATAATTAAATATAATAAATTAATTTATTGATAATTGATTTTATTTAGGATTTCATGATTCAAGGTGGAGATTTTACAAAAGGTGATGGTACAGGAGGACTATCTATTTATGGAGAAAAATTCCCTGATGAAAATTTTAAACTTCGTCATACTGGTCCTGGTGTTTTAAGTATGGCAAATGCTGGACCTGATACTAATGGTTCTCAAGTAAGCAAAATTATAATTTTTTATAAATTTTCTTTTTTTTTCATTTTTATGATTTTTATGATTTCATGATTTTTATTATTTAGTTCTTTATTTGTACCGTCAAAACTCAATGGCTCGATGGTCGTCATGTGGTATTCGGATATGTTTTAGAAGGAATGGACGTAGTTCATAAAATTGAAAAAGTTAAAAAAGATTCCGGTGATCGACCAACAATTGATGTTATAATTGAAGATTGTGGTGAAATTCCAATTGAAGATAAAGAAAAACCTATTAGAGCTGAACTATAATTTTTTTTAAATAATTTTATTATTTTTTGTATAAAATTATGATTAAATTAAATAAATAAATTAATTAAATTAATAAATTAATATTATTGTTCACGCATAAATACATGATCACATGAATTAATTATAGGACATGAATATATAAATGAATTACAAATTATAAAAATAATATACAAATATTAATTAAATCCGATTACATTTAATTAAAAAATTAATATTAATAAATATTAATATTAAAATAACCAACTGCTAACAAAATTTTTTATACGATCTCCTTGTAATAATGGTGCCATTAATACAGATTCAACACGTTCTACGGCTGGTTTGATTTTTTCAGATTTTAATTTTTCTAATGTTTTTTCTTTTGTTCTAAGAATTTTCACTTCTCGATTTTGTGCATCCATTTTTCGCCATAAGTTTAAAATATCAACTGTTTGATCACTGGGACACTTTGCTAATGCAAATCCCATTAGAGTCATCTTTTGCTCTAAATTATCATAATTTTCTTGTTTGGCAACTTCATAACATATTCTCCATGCGACATCATTCATACTATTTAATATTGAATCTTCTTTTTTCCCTTTTGAAATTGTTCTTACAATATTTATCAAGTCTTTGCACATCCGGTGAGCGATCTCGAAATCATTATCCCGTAATGCAGAATCTGCGAGCATGCCTAACACTTTGACCTCTGCAACTTTATCATTTCTATAGCCCAATTTATTTGTAAGTTCCATAATTGATTTGGGATCACAATATGCTGTCTCATGAGTGCATAACAATCGTTCCACCAACTCCAATCGATTTTGTGATGAGCGAATTTGAATGGGGTGTATCGGAATGCCTGGTTGATAACAAACCTTTTTTTCAGATAAAATATATGTTGCCTCAATAAATTCAAGTTCAGATTTAATTGAATCTGTTAACGGTAATATTTGAAGACTAGAAACAAATCAAAAAAAAAAAAAAAAAAAAAAAAAAAAAAAAAGGTAAAAAAATTGTTGAATGTTAAGAATATTAAAAAATTTAATAATTAAAATTACCATTCATACGCCATCTTCATGTAACCGTAATGCATATTACCAGATGATGCATTATCGTAAAATTCACGAGATGCATCTATAACTAATTGTTCAGCAACTTCAATACTTAAAGGATTTGGTTGATCAAATGGTAAAAGGATTTCTCGCGCTAGTTGGAATTCTAGAAATTTTGAAAAATCAATGAGAATAAGATAAATAATAAATTAAGATAAATTAAGATTGATAATTAACATGAATTAGTTAGAAACATACTTCCACAACTCAACAATCCTGAAATAAAGTCTTTGTATAATTCTTCAACAGAAATTTTACCAAAAACACCTTTTCCATTTCCTTGCAAGCTTTTCATCTCTTCTAATAATAAAATCCATTCTTCATCACTTTCAAAACGTTCTTCACCATTTTCTGGACCTTTACTAGCTTTCCGAGATAATTGCAAACATAATCGTTTTTGTAATGCGTAATCGTCTGCGCTTTGAATAAACCAGCGTAACGGCACAGGATTATTATATCGTGCCAAAACTTCAGCTGCATTTAAATGAATTTCTAGATAATCAACGAATCTTTGAAGTTGACTTACACTTTTTGTTTTGAATATTCGTAAAAATTCATGTGAGGTGGAAATTTTAGTTAATTCAATTTCTATATTAATACATTTATCTTCTGAGATTTCCACATCGAAAATTGGAAGGCACTCAAACATTCTTGCCATAATTTCCAATTGATCCATATTTGTGTTTCCATATAAGCAAGCTAAAATTACTCTGGTGAGATCTTCATCCGAAGTTATGATACGATCTTCAATGTTCAGTGTAGGTTTAGAAGCTTCAAATAAACAGCAACATATTTGGAGATTTGTGGAAGACATATCCAAAATATAACTATATAACAAATCCATAGGATCTTGAACATTTAGATTTTCCGTGGAGGATTCCTCTGTTTGATTGGATTTTTTACGAGCATGACGGGCAGGCAACAACTTCAAGAAAGGAAAAATATATTTCTTAACATTCTCAACAATACTTTCTTCATTTTTCAAGAAAGTTCGTACAATTTCCGCTTCTGTTAATGCACTAAATTTTTCTAGCATCATAAACCTACCACTTCTATTCGAGATCGGATAACATTCATAAACCAATTTGGACAACATATTCAAGTCCTCTTCTAAAGTCTCCAAATTTTTCACATTCTTTTTTATACCATAGCGAATGAGTGCAAGAGCTTTATCTACTTGTCCTGATGCGCTATCTATTTTATGAGCACGATCAATATACCATTGAGTGATAACAGATGATGGTGCGGGATATTGAACGGCAGTCTTTAATGGAATATCCTCAAAGTCTAATTCTTTTGGTTCGTCTGGAAAAATTAGTTGTTTTATAATTGGATTTTCAACCCAGTCTGTTTTTCGCCAAGGTTGTACTTGCCATAAACATTCGTATAATTCATTTTTGTCAGTTAAACCAACATTTGGCAAAAAAGATTCATAAGCTTCAGGATCAGCAGTCTCTGGTATCTGTTCTAAAATAGTAAAACGATACGGCAACGTTTCATTACTGTGATAAGTGAATAAGAAACGTAATCCATTGAAAAATTCATCTGCTGCAAAATCCATTGCTTGCGCGGCAATATTTACATCACGAAAAACAGCATAATCTTCAGCAAATGTTGAATAATAATCAATGAATGTTATCAGATTGGTATTTTCTTCTATCAAATCTATGGTATAACTCTCTGTGTCTCTCTTTTTTTTTTCTTCTATAATATCCTCAAAAGTACGAAGTCTATCTAAATACTTTAAGAAATAATGCCTAAACCTGCATGTAAGTGTAAGTTCCTCAGACAGTTGAATTTCTTTCAATATATCTTGCGTATCGGAATCTAATTCCAATGGATGTTCCCGGAGAGCTTGAATTAGTGAGTCTTTATTGTCAATGTTTTCATTGGCAAAAATTTCGTTTAAAACATCGGTTTGGTTCAGACCATAAGTTAATAAAAGTCGAGTCGTAGCAGGGGAATTGGTAATTCGTTCATAACAGTTATATAGTACCCATTGTCTATTATGAATCTTATCTAGATAATCGTGAATAGCAGTTTCTGATATTTCAGCATCGAGCCATAAGGCTTTATAGATTATATCTGTATTAAGATCATATGTTTCAGCTATTAACAATGCGTCATCATATTCAAGAGCATCTATTTTTCGACAAAGCAAATCTTCTGGTGAAATTTTAGAAATACGATTAAGTCGAAATGTTCTTTTTGAAATTGTAACAAATCTACCACGTACGTTTGACAAATCACTTTCAAAATGCCATAAAAATGTGTCAGTTACATAATGTAATGAATTGGTGATTGCGGATATTAATCTACTTAATGGAAGTTGTGATTCTTCAAATCCATCATCTTCTGTTTCACCTTCTTCTTGAGCTCTTGAATATGATATTATATTATCACCATGAACACGCGCACGAATTAATTTAACCTCATGTTCAATAACTAAGAAACAGTTATATTGATTTACAATTTCGAGACATGATTTGAAAACTTCAGGAGAATCACCTAATATATTCACCATATCAGGAAGTCTAGCAATAATAACTGAACCACTTTGGTAACCAAAAACAAGTGCGTTGTCTGACCACCAACCAATTGACAAGATCTTTCCATTATCTAATCCGGGAGTACCTGACAAGTCACCTCCGTTATTTTCAATTTCTAAAAATTTTTCTTGGAATTCATCAAAAGACAATTCCTTATATTCCTTACCCCTAGCAAAGTAATTTAAATTTGATTGACTCCAAGATTGTTCAATTACAACTCCCTTTGATGCGGATACATTCCAAAGATTAACTGAACCAGAAAAATCCAAAGTTAATAAATAATCTTGATTGGATGAAAGGATCATACTATGAACAATCTCATCGGTAAAATTTTCGCCTACTTTACGCCAGATTGAGAAAATATTTTTTATCCGAGAAAAGAAACTTGTATCATCCGCATGACTTAAATTTAATATATCATCATTAGTCACGTCCGTAGCTCCTTCTAGTTCAAGTTTTCGATAAAAAGGTCTATCTTGTAATAACATCCAACATTCAACTGAAGATGTAGTTTTTCCATCTTCATTTTCATTGTTAGGTTTTCCTCCAAGACAAAGTAATAATCCTTTCTTTGTTATAACAGTACCGCAAACCACAGTAATTAACCATTGTTTAAAATAAAATTTATGATAAAATACAAAGAATCCAGGATCAGAAGCTCCTTCACGAGAATAAGTTGCAGTAACTTTTGAACGTCGAGAAATTGATTCGTATCCATCAATAGTTGCCGTTTCTGGAGTATTAAGTAAATAACTACGTAATACACTATCATAAGTGACAACTATTAATTCATATTGATAAACTTGACCTTCAAATTTAAAGGGTTTATTCGATCCACGTTTAGGATCCACAAATGATAAGAAAGCCACAGGTTCAAGAAAAAAACTTGCCCCAGTCTGAGTGTCACTTTCTACATCAGAGTTAGAAGTAGAAAGGATTACACATATTATCTGTCCATCTTCGTTAATGATTTCTATTGTTCCATCGCTTCTCGTGGCAGCTAAAATTTTAGAATCTGGACTCCAAGCTAATCGCCTCCATGATGGAAATGTGTCTCTCTTTGAATAAAAAATCGCGTGATTTTTTTCAAATCGACTTTCACTAGTTTTAAATTCGATCTTATGCTCTTGTAAAACTGCTAAATATTCTCCGTCTGGAGAAAGTTGCATAAGCCATTCGCTTGTCACTTTGGGACGTGCCTGTATGAGAGCAGGAGGAACAGTTGTAGAAATGGCCAGTCCTTCAAGACTACGCGCTAGCCGATGTGTAACTTGTTTAAACACACGTTTCGGTAGCTGAGAATAAGATGGATCGCCATTAGCATTTGCGAAAGAGTTAACTTGAGAATCAGAGTCTTGATCTAACGTTGTTTCATCATCGGGTTTCCACACCGCCACAACATCTATGTCATAAAGAATACGATCTAATTGGTTTTGCTTTAACTTAGAAGAAAGTTCTGATTCGGTCATGACTTGAAGAAACAAAAACTTTTATTTTTGATTTTGTTTGTTATCGATGTTTGTTGCAGATCTTATCGTTATATAATCCATTTTTTTAAGTAAAACAGAGATCAATCACGCAGTCTTTTGTGAATCAAAAAATAAACGTCACATTAAATGGACAAAGTGAACATTTGATCATGTAAGCTAAAAGAAGCTGGTGTGGCTGAGACATCAATGTGTCTACCAGATAACATCAATCAATGCTTTATTAATCTGAGTTATATAGTTTATCCTTACAAAGCTGCCACAGAAGAAAGTGTGTGCTAAGAAATTTGAAAGAGCAAAGATTTAGCTATCAAAACAACTACATTCACATGGACTGCTTGAAAAAATAATAAAAATCTGCTTGTAATTCAATAAACACCAGAATATTCAGCAATAATCTGAACTGATAATTTAGCAGATCAGGACAAAGAACCCAGAAAAATTTGATTTGTTCTTGAAAAACTTGTGCTTGAAGATTGCTCCACAAAAATTAATGACAAAAAAAAACAGGAAAATGCAATGCATCAAAATGTAACTGGCCAAGTACATCATGTCCAAACCTTTTTTGCTTTAATTGGCAAAGTGTTAGCTTCAAAGATTCTTGTACTCCTTGTCAAAGTTCTGATCTAGTGAAAAATCAGCTTGCTGGTTTCCACTCTTTCTTGTATAGAGAAATCTCAATTAGAAAGTTAAGTGAGCAAAGATAAAAAATACCTTGAATGAGCAAACAATTCTTATTGCAAGCAGCTCCTGTATACTACTAATTTTTTTCTTTTCAAATGAGGGCAAAAAAAAAAATTCCTCTAGCAAATATAGCATATAATATACTTGGAAATATTTCCATAATTGGAAGTGATTTCCAATTTCTCTTATTCCAAAAAATTCAAGTTTACTGATATGCTTTTTTGCAGCTTCTGGAATTGTTAAACCTTGCATTGCAGACATTAGTGAGAAGCCTTTAAGTAATACATTGAGATCCTTTTGATTACTGCTGTTTTCAACTTTGTGATAAGTGTCAAAATCATCTTTCAACTGATATTTTCAAATTCATCAGTATTATCAAGCCCATTATACAATTCTTCAAAAAAAAAAAGTTATAGATAATATATCAACAGGTAAAAGGTCATTAATATCACAACTTATATTTATCTTATTAACTAGCTACTCACAAAACATCATATAGACATTTATCCAATATGTCAGATGGAATTAATATTAGATATTTTGTTTTCAAGAATGCTAAAGTCTAACAATTGGCAAATCCTTTAAGATAAATAATCAATTGTATTCACTTTACTATTTCTAGAACCTCATTAATCTACTCATCATGATTGCAGAAGCTGTAAATTAATAACCGATTTTCTGATTGTAATAATTTTTCTTTGTTTTTTTCTTCAAATATGTTTAATAACTTTTCTTCATCTTTATTAGAAAATTTTTAAAAACAAATATATCTAGATATATTTGTCCACTCATATATTTATCTGCATAAATTATATTAATATATATTAATTTATATTTATTTACATTAATTCATATATTATATCAAATATATTTATATATATTTGCAAATATATTTATATAAATTCAGTTTTTATTAATTGCAAATATATCTGCATATATTTGTAAATAAAAATTTTTTGATATTCTGATGATAAAAATATATTTTTTAACTTGTGATTTGTTAAAATAAGACAATTATATTTTTCCAATGCTTATCACTTATCTGTAATGTACAATCTATATCTGAAAAATTAAAGTGTTACATTCACATAAATTATATACATAATAACTATAATATGTTAGTTGAATATTTTCAAGTAGTTGCGATCAACAAATAAAATAATATTTTAAAGTAAACCTAGTCTTTTTTATTATAATGCTATAAATATACACAAAGTTATTTCAATATTGATCTCAAAAATAGAGCAATAATAATATGTAATAACAATACAAATTATTAAAATTTATGAAAAAAATTAACTAATCCTTTTTTGAATACTTTTGTCAATACTTCAGTTAGATTCAGTAAGGTAAAAATGGAACTTCTGGTCTAGCACTAGTTAGTTTGCTATATTTCACACTCCAAAATCATCAAAAAGTATATCAATATTATATATCAATTTAAGTTTTTCAAGTTGCTAGAACTTAATTCTGGTTTACAATTATCACTAGTCATTAAGTATATCAATAAATCTCATAAATATCAAAAATTTTATTGATTTAGAATACATTTAATTATCTAAATTTATTTCAAAAAAAATAACAATTATGTATGATATCCTGCTTGCTATTAAAAAAGTCCAAGAGAAATAGTAAAGGATATAAATTTAATGAATATTCCAATCTCTTTTCGAGCTTAAATTACATATCAATTTTATTTACTATAACAGAATTCAATCTAAAATTGATCTTCACAACTTTTTTGATACAAAAAATGTAATTATATATCTCAAAAGATAACAAAAAATATAACCATATATTGTAAAAGGTAATAAAATTTTGATAAGAGTAATAAAAAAATATGACCATATATCATAAAAAGATAACAAAAAATGTAACTATATATGTATTATAAAGGATAACAAAATTTTAATAAGAGTAACAAATTTTTAATAAAGGTCATAAAATTCTAAACTAGGTTTTTTATTTATCAAGGTAAAAAAATTCAATAAAAGTAACAGATTTTTGATAAAAGTTACAAAATTCTAAGCCAGGTTTTTTACTCATCAGGAATCTAATTTTAAAGTCCTAATACACAATCTATTATAGTACTAGACCATATAATATTCTCTAATATGTAAAGGATATCTATCAAAAGTTGAACTAGTAGATTTATCACAATTCAAATAAAGTATTTTTATTTTAGTTTTTCAATAATAGCTACAACTTTCAAATCTCATATATCAGAAATTTTTTTTAGTGAAAACCTTTGAAAGTTAATGTTAATATAAGTATTTTGCTGTTTTTTGATATATTATCTTGCGAAAGTTTTCGTTAACTTTTGAAGATTATCGATTTTGATATTTTCATGTAGCAAAATTTTGTGAATATTATCATTTTCATAATAAATTTATATTGATAACCTTCGAAAATTATTGATTTTGATATTTTTATGTGTGAAATTTTACAAATATTATCGTTTTCATAGTAAATTCATATCAATAACCTTCAAAGATTATTAATTTTGATATATTCATGTGTGAAATTTTGCAAATATTATTATTTTTGTAGTAATTTCATATCAATAACCTTCGTTTATGTTAGATATTCATAATATATTGTTTCAATAGTTATCATTTACATTTATATTGCTGTAATTTTTAATCAACATTATACTTTCAACAATATCTTTCGAAGTTTATTATAGCAATTTTAATTGACATTGTATTGTTAACAATGTCTTTCGAAGTTTATCGTAGCAATTTTAATTGATATTACACTGTTAATGATATCTTTTGAAGTTTATTATAGCAATTTTAATTAACATTGCACTGTCAACAATATTCTTCAAAATTTATCGCAACAATTTTAATTGACATTGTACTGTGAACGATATCCTTTGAAGTTTATCACAGTAATTTTAATTGATATTGTATTGTTAACAATATCCTTCAAAAGTTTATCACAGCAATTTTAATTGATATTGTACTGTTAACAATATCTTTCGAAGTTTTCATAACGAAATTGTAACAATTAAGGTTAGTATTTATATTTATTGAATGTAATTATATTATTGATATAATTTTATTAGATATTATATTGATCCAAAGTTTATTAGTATTAATATATTCCTGAAACCTTTAATGATTTAATATATTATAGTTAAAGATTTTCAAAATAACTAGACAATTAACAAATATCTTTTGAAGTTTATATCACTACATTTTAATTGATATCGATATCCTTCGAAGTTTATTATATTGTTGATTATCATTTCAAATTTTCTTCGAAGATTATTATTTTTTTGTTTGTGCAATAAGATCAGTTATTTCATATAACTTATTATTTAACTATATATTTTTTTGTTTATTTTCAGAATAACTACTTTTACTCTCTCTAAACAATCTATACAAA
>CAJVPK010000629.1:0-25452 GCA_910592015.1 Diversispora eburnea | reverse complement strand
AACATATCGAAAAATAGCGAAATACTTACGTTAACGTTAACTTTCGAAGGTTTTCACTAGAAAAAATTTCCTGATGCATGTAATAATGAAAAAATTACTATTTTCTTAATAAATAAATTTGGAACAAGGCCTTGCTGAAACTTTAAAAAAAAAAAAAATATTATATGCATATATCTTTCCTTAATACTTACATGCAATGATCACAATAATATCTATTTTCTTTTTTATTTAAAGTAAAAAACTAATAGATAGAGGCTTTTTTTTATTATTACTATTATCACTATTATTGTTGTTATTACACTGGTCGAAAATTGATAAAACATACACATATCGGGTACCCAATATACACCCGATATTAAGGACATACCATGCACATATCAGGTACCCAATATATATATGTTTTATCAATTTTTGACCAGTGTTATTAATCACTGTTAAATTGCTATTACTTGTTTCTGTTAAATTACTATTATTGACTTCTCTTGAAACTGATAATTCATTATCATCTATGTTTTCTTGAAAATTTTTTGATTCAGTATCACTTATAATCTCGACTATTATAATTATTAAAAAAAAAATCATTAAAAAAAATCTAGATCTTTATTAATATAAATAAATGGTGAAACCATGATGATCAAATTAATATACAAACTGAATATATCAATTTTAGTTTCAATTTTTCAGTTCAGTTTCTATGAATAAACCAAGACTGAATCAAACTGAACTAAGATATTTGGTTTGTATTTTAATAAACTAAAACTGAACTGAACTGAAACTAACAATTCGGTTTCAGTTTTTATCAAACTGATTGAGAACTTTAGACATAATAATAAAAAAAATTAATAATAATATCAATCTTTAATGTAAAAATTATTTTATTTAAATAATAAAAATTTATTATATTATAAAATAAAAATATCCTTAATACTGTATCTTATAATTTGCATAACTATTACTTCAAGTATTATTACAAAATCTATTTAAATATATACCTTTAAAAAATTATTTATTTTATTAATATACTTGATTATAAAATTATTTTTAGTTAAAAAAATTTATAATAATAATAAAAATTAATTTTACTTATTAAAAATTTTTTTTTCATATTTTGTGTAAAAACTATCTAAATAATTATTTTTGTAGTCTTAGAAAATTTTTTTCCTCCATTAAAAATACATATATTATTGTTACTAATAAAGTATACTTATTTTTACTTTTAAGAAGATCTTAAAAAAGAATCATTTTTAAAGTCAAGTTTCACATACAGTAGTAGTCATAAGTATCTAACTCCTAATATTGACAAATATTATATTATAAAAATTCTTAAAATTTCCCAGGTATAAAGTGTGATATAGCACTTAATTATTAGTACTTTTATAGGTTTTTGTAATATAGAATAAATTTTGCATAAATCTCAAAAAGTCAAAATATCTCAAAAATTCAAAATCAATTTTGAGAACATGTATAATTAAAATACTCCCTTGGCCGTCAATGTTACCTGATCAAAATCCAATAGAAAATGTTTGGTGGTAATAAAAATAAATATAGCAAAAAAAAAAATCAATACAGTTAAAAGTTTAAGGGTAAATTAGTAAAGGAATAATATTATTTCTCATCTGATCTTGTTAAAAAATTGGTAGATAGTATGAAACATCATGTAATAGCACTTATAGATTCAAATGGAGATTATACAATGTATTAATTATTATTGTTACTTGTCTACTTTTTAATAATAAAAAAAAATTTATTAAATTTATTTATCTGTGGGAAAATTAGGGAGGTCAAATACTTATAGCCATTACTGTATATAGAAGAAGAGGAAAAAAATAGTAATGGAATAATAAATGAATGTAAATGTCAAAAGAAAATCAATTAAATGATAGATGTGTTCAATTTTAATATATAAGAATTTTTTCAAGTTCAACTAGAGATGAAATATCCAAATTATAGTGACACAAATTTTTTTATTATAAAAATAATTTACGTTGACATGCACCATGATTTCAGGTTTATGTTCATCACAAATTAACATTATAAGTGAAATATTGTAATATATTGTAATAAGAATAACTAGTAGTAAATTTCAGATGAGTATATTCTTTTATAATCATATCATAAATGGAATTTACTCCATAAATCTTCTCTTTTATCATTTTGTGAAACTGTATCCTTCTCACATTTTCATTCTATAATTATGTTCAACATCACATATTAACCATAGTTCAAATTTTAAATAGGTCTTTTTTGAATTATTAACTTTTGGATATTATATTCTCAAAACTACTTATTGTTAAGATCCTTTTTCAATATAAAATATCGAGTTTCCCAAGCTTTCGCAGAAAGATATTAAAAAAAACTAAAAAAAACCATGGTTACACGAGTTGATCATCACATTGTCCATCAGATGATACAAGATGACACGTTAGTGAAAAATACGCGTTAAGTTGTAATACGTATTCATTAAAAAGAGAATAAAGAGAATGAATTCATTAAGTTTCAAATCGCATTCTCAGACAAAATTTTCAAAGAGAACCGTGGACAAAAATATTATTTCACCCGAGTCAGTTTTACATTGGTTAAAAAATGATCTTGGATATCGCCATAAGTGTGGTTCTTTAGTTGACGAAGTAAATGAAAGTGACTTGACAAAAGAAGAAATTCAAAAGTAATTATTTAGCAAGTATTCAAATTGTATATGTGCCTCTCTCCCTATATATATATATATATATATACGTATATTGTAATTATTGAATAAAATATTTAAAAATTCACTTTATAGACTTTGTCGTAATAATGAATTTGCGTCTATTTTCAAATTTCTTATGGAACACATAAAATCTTCAAAGTATTTATCATTCAAAATCAAGTGTTATCATTTTATATTTACTGCTATTTATTGTTAATGTGATGATATTACAATTTCTATAATTTCTATCTATCAGAGAAGTTCTTCAGTATAAGAAATCAAAAGTCGCGTAAGTTATTGATTCGTGGCGCAGCTGTCGACATTCTTTTTAATTGATCATTTATTTAAATTTGTAATATAATATTTATACTTATAGAATTCAACATCAACAACAGCAACAAAGTTTAAAAACTCATCATCAATCAAGACGTAACATTCAACATAAATTGAAATTAGAAAAAAAGTTAGCTCAAACATTAGCAATTGTTGAAGAAGGTGAAATGCAAACGAAACAAATGATTTCACAAATTTCTGAGATTGGTAAATTCTCATCAAATCATTAATTAATTAATTATCATCTAATTCTCAAGGAAAAGGAGTCTTCTTTCAATCCAATTAATTGATTTATTTTATTTTATTTTATTTTATTTTAAAGAATCACATATCAGAAAAGTTAAAGAAGAAATACGTGAGAAAGAAAATAAAATATACATGAAGGAAATGTTTCGTGAAAATTGTAGATCATTTGGTAATCAAGAAATTGAATATGGGAAACTTTTTGAAGAATATAAAATCGTGAGGAAAAGGACTGAGAATGGAGGGACAGGGATGAGAAATGAAACAGAGTAATTTTTTTTAATTATTTTAAATTTGAGATTCATTTTTTCAAGATTGCTTTTACAAGGTGCTTATATATATATCTCTCTATCTATCTAATTTTATAAAAAATAAATTTATCAGTTTTGCATTGAAAGGCATTGAAACCACTTTGACAGTAAGGATATATATATATTTATAAATTTATATTTATTCTCATATGCAAAAGAAATAAAGAATTTTTTATATTGTATATATATATATACACAAGATTAAGATCAAGAATATCTGTGATAAACTGAAACTTTTAGTACAGGAAATGATACTTAGGTTTGTTTGTTAGATCTTGTAATTTATTACAATATTTTTCATAATTATGATATTTATTTATTTACAATATTTACAATATTTCATTATCATTATTAGTCAATCTTTTTCTAATAATGGAACCAAAACCAATATTCGATTTTTGATGGAGGATTTGCTAAAAAAAACCCCACCCAATATATTATTCAAATCTATTTCATTCGTGATGGAATCTGCAATGAAAGAATCAAAGTATATTTTTTATTTATTTTATTTTTATCTTGATCTATTTAATCTTTCTTCTCTTTCTTTTTCTTTTCTTCTCTCTAAATCAATAAAAATTTTTATTGTTAAATAGTTTCAGATCAGAGCAATCTATCAAGAAAATGAATTCAATTTTTGTAGAAATGTCTAACCAAATTCAACCTATATTACAAGTATATAATTTATAATTTTGATTTTTATTATGTAATCTTTTTAATGACCTTTCTTATATGATTCATTATATGATTCTTTTATATTATTATAAAGAATTTTCGTGTAAATCATGCGTCCAGATTTATAAAGATTGAATCAATATTAAACAATATCATGGGAATCAAGGAACAAATACACAAAACCACCGAATCAACTAGATTATTTTTAAAACGACATGCTCCTGATATGATGGATCAAGTAATGTATGTAAATATATTTATTATTATCTCTTTCTTCATTACTTTTTACTATGGTTATTCTTTACCTGTTATTATTATTATTATTATTATTATTATTATTATTATTATTATTATTATTATTATTGTTATTATTATTATCATTTTTTTTTCTTTCATTACTTCTTGTCATCTATCTATCTATCTCTCTCTTTCTTTTCTTTTATTTGATATAAATTAAATTCTAAACTTTTAGATATGATGAAATTTACAAAACAGATTAGTATTAGAAAAAAAAGCAGAATCGGAAGCTATTCAAGCGGCACTTAATATCATGTTACATCATACCCAAAGATTGGAATCTCGATATCAAGAATTGAGTAATATTTCAAGGGATCAGTTAATGATATTACGCGATCAAGTTATTAATTCGAATAAAATAATTGTAATTATCACATCTATTTTTATATTTCATAATATGTATATTTTTCGTGATATAATGCATTATTTATTATCGAAAAATATGAAAATTTTTTTTTTTTTGTTGTTGCGTAGGAACAAAAACAAAATATAATTCAACGACAAATTTTCATTAATCAACATACAAAGACAAAATTCATAGAACAGTCAAATGAGGTAAAAAAATATTTCATGATTTTCTAATCATTTATTCTAATTTAATTTAAATTCTATTTATTTTATTATTTATTTAATTCTAACTAATTATTTGTTAATAGATAACAAAATTCATGCGAGAAGATCTTTATCCTTTCTGTAAACATCTTGATACTTTGACAAAAGATCTTGATTGTACGATGTTAAAAGAGAATGAACAGTTTAATAATATAGATTTGAAATTGGCTTTACAGGTCAAAATTGACAGGTGTGTGTGCGCGCGTGTTATGTGACAATTTTAACAAAATAATGAAATTTTTTTTTTTAATAATGATAATAGTAATCTAAGGATTGTTAATTCTCTCGATATTTATCGTGTGCGCGATGAAAAGCTTTTTAAAGAATTTAAGAATATCATACAATGCCCAAAGTATTTAGTAGGTATCTTCAAGTATAGTAAATCTTGTCGGTAATTTTTACACATATTACCTATTTATCTCACATATCACCACATTCATCACACATAATAGGATGTTGACGTTTTCTTTAAAACCGTAGCCGATTTAAAATTCGAAGGTATAATATTAGATTTATTCGATTCCAAATATATATATGGAATTATTATTTAATAATAATATAATTATTATCATTTGTTATTTAGATTTTGCTTACGAATTGATACGCAATAACTTGACCAAAAACATTCAAACGTGTCATAATCAGATGGAAAATATGGGTAAAAGAAATATCAAAAAAAAAAAAATAAAAATAATATTTCTTTAAATGATTTATCAAAATATTATATTTATAAGTTATTATGATTATAATATTTATATAGCAAATAATTTGTTAAAGGTGATACAAATAAATGGAATGAACCGTGATGATAAAACTGTATCGATATATAAAAAAACGACGAGTGATATACAAAATTCAGTAGAAAAGTTCAAAGGTAACATCTTTGATTTCACTAAAATCTCTCCTTAATAATCCTTGATAATAATATTTTTTTTTGTGCGTGTATATATAAAAAAAAGATATGATGGAATCCCTGGAAGAGACTTTTATGAATAAACAAATTCCTCGAATAGAAAATAAACTTAGGAAATCTGAAATCGCCGAGACAATATTCCAAGAGATTGTACAAATTCTTGAAGATAGGTAAAAATAAAATAATATTTACATATTATTACATTCATATATTATTATATATTATGTTATAAATAAATGTATTAATTTATTGATTTATGTTTATGATAGAGAAAACATGTTCAATGGACAAATTGGAAGTAGAATGATTATTCAAGGTATAAGGTATTGTGATATGATGAAATCATGTTATTAAAATTTAAATAATAATTAAAATATGAATAAATAGAAATAAATAAAATATAAAAATGTGAATAGGAAAATAATAAATAGAAATAAAATATAATAAATAGAAATGAAATAAAGGATACTTTCAAAAAAAAAAATTTTTTAAATGTGAAATTTTTAAATTTATTATAATTTTAAACTAATATTAAAAATAATTATTATACAATTATAATTTAAATTATTCAATTATTATAAGTGATTTCTATAAATAAATATTCTTTTGTTATTTTTTAAATTTATTTTTTTTCCCATAACTTTTTTTAATTCCACCATTTTTACCATTACTTCTACCACTTTTACCACCTTTTTTGTTATTAGTTTTCTCAATTCTTTTAATATCTTTAGAACTTAATGTTAATATCCCATTTTTAATCTTTCCAATTCCTATTCCTATACCTTTATCTTTTTTAAATTTATTTTTAATAATATTAGTATTATTGATATTATTATTGTTGTTTTTGTGGTTGTTAGGTGATGTTGATGATGATGTTGCCCATTTATGTTTAATTGATTTATGATATAATCCAAGATTTTTTGCCTATTTAATAAAATAAATAAATATTATAAATATATAAATATTATACATAAATATTATATAAAAATATTAAATATTTACTTCTTCGAGTTCTTTTTGTTCTTTTTCTTTTCGTTTTACTTGCATTCCTAATGAAATTGGTGTTGGAACTTTTTTACCTCTATTATCAGGCTTTATATATGTAAATTTATTATTATTATAATTGTTAAATTTTTATTAAATTAAATTATTATTATTAATAATTAATTAAATTTACCTTTGCACCTAATTCAATTAATTTTCCATCATTATATTTTCTACGTTGTTTACCAGTTAATTGTTCAGCGGCTATTATATAAATTTTGATGAATTTGATGAATTTATAAATGAATGAAGAAATGTGTGAAAAATCATTGTAAATAAATATTTACTATATTTTTCCAATAATTTAGTGGCTTTTAATAATTCTTCAAGTTCTCTGTCATTCTTTTTGTTTATTCTAAATTAATAATTAATTAATTAATTAATAATAAAGAATTATACTTAATAATAAAAATGAATTATAAATAATAAAAATTAATAAATAAAGAATAATGAAATAATGAATAATAATAATTAATTTGATAAACCTACTCCTCTTCTTTAATTTCTTCTTCTTCCTTATCATTTCTTTTTAATAAATTCAATTCATTATCTTTTATTTTTGATATCTTGGGAGACTGGTAATTAATTAATAAACTCATTTAATTAATTAATTAAATAATTAATTTATAATAAAATAATTTTAATTAATAAATAAATTGAAAATTACCATAAAAGCTTTCCATTCATAAATGTTTGATCCACTAACTGAAGTAGAAGACGATGTTTTTGTAGAGATATTATTATTATAATTATTATTATTATTATTATTACTGGACTTTTTAAGAAAAGAACCATCAAATGTTATTATTTCTGGTTCCCCTTTATTACTATTAATACAACTATTGTTATTATTATTAATTTTTTTCGTATTCTTCACGTTTATGTTCTTCCTGTTCTTCATGTTTGTTCTGAATCAAAATTTTATTTGTTTAATCAATCAAAGATATTTTTAACCAATCAAATTTTTAATTACCCAAATTCGAATTTTGTTGATTTTGATAAAAAAATTTTCTTAAAAATAAAGATAAAAAAAAAATAACAGTTATTATTAAATTAAGAAAATGTCATCACAAAAAACATCAACAAATTCTTCAAATTCTTCAAATTCTCACAATAATCAACAACAACAACAACAAGAATCCATTCATCAATTTCAACAAGCAGTAACATTTATATTTAATTCATGGACTGCTTTAAAACTTGCAGTCGAAATGCAATGGGGTGGAATAGACTCTTCTGATAAATGTGATTGGTTTATGAATGTGGTGATAGATCATTTTCTAAAAAGTAATTAATTGATTTTGATTTGATTCATTCATAAAAATTAATTAAAATTATATTATTAAAAAATTTCACTTATTAAAATTAATTCTAAAATTTATAAAAATCAAGAATAATAATATAAGATAATAATAATTTTTTAAACTTTTATAATATAGATAATGGTAAAGAACCATATGTAGAAGATTTGGAATCTATTTTGGATCAAATAATGGTAGATGAATTTAATACTTCATTGGAAGATGATTCTGCTTATCAGGCAGGTATTTATTTAAATAATAATATTATTTATTATTAATATGAATAATATTAATATTGATAATATTATAATATTAATATTGATGATATTGATAAATAGGTATCTCAACATTTGATAAAATTATATAATGAATGTATGCAAGGAAATTATTCTAATGTAGAAAAGTTAAGATTAAAACATTCCACTAAAAATGTAAGTAATAGTGTAAGAGGGATTAGTAATGGAAATAAAGAAGATAATTCTAGTAGTAGTGGTGAAGATGATAGTGAAGATGGTAATAGTAATGAAGAAGAAGAAAAAGATGGAGATATGGATAAAATGGAAGTAGATCATGTTATAGACAAACCTACCAAAACAAGAAATGAACCAATTATTGATGAAGAAGGATTTCAATTAGTGACAAGACGAAAAAGATGAATTAAAAGATATAAATTAATATAAATTTATTACTTTTGATAATTTTTATTAAATAAATTAATATTAATAATAAAAATAATAAAAGAAATTACTACGATACTTTTTTATTAAATAAATAAATTATTTGTAACATAAGTAAAGACATCGATTCAAATTTAATTTATCGATTTATCAGTAGATGGTAATGGTAAATCTTTTATATATTTTTCACATTGTTCTTTACTTCCATTAGGATTTTCTAATTGCCATTCTATTACTGAATTTAATATTTGTTTCATAATTATACCTGGTTTAATATTTAATAATTTAATCACTTCACCTCCCTAAATAATAATTTGATGAATTAATAATAATTTAATGAATTAATAATAATTTAATAATTTAATGAATTAGATAGAGAATAATTAATTAAAGAAAAAGACATACATTCAAAATGGGTTTCTCTTCATAACATTCTTGTAAACCCAAATCATATATGCGAGAAATAAAATTATTATATTTACGTATAATTTCATTAGGTTTATCCCCTAAAACAGTGATCAAATATAATCATTAATATATTTAATATAATTAATATTATTGAGATAATAAAATAAATAAATAAGATGAAATAATAATAGAAATTGAAATAAATAATAATCGAAATAATAATAATAATTGAAATAAATAAATAAATAGATAATAATAATAATAATAATAATAATAATAATAATAATAAACTTACATAATTCCTTTTGAATGTTATCAAATTCTGGCATCAATTCATATGCCAACGTGATTATAATCGAGTTTAACCATTTGTCTTTTAATTCACGAATTAATAATCCTATAATTTATACCAACGTAACGCGTAAGTGAGATATAAATAATAATAATAATAATAATAATAATTACCCATAGGCTTTCTATCCAATATTATCTCTTCATTTTTTTTAACTTTATCCATTATAATATCAATATTATTAATTAATTTTTCCACCATCTCATTGTCCGCATTTGAAAGCTAAAATAGTATAAAAAACAAAATAAAAATTATTTATTTATTGTTAATAATAAATATTATTTAATAATAATTAATTAATAATGAATTATTCCGAATATAATACCTTAACACTTTCTCTAATGACATAACGAATAGCAGGCATTTCTTCCATCTTTCTTCTTTTGTTTTCATTTATTTCTTTCTTTTCATGAGCCTTTATCTCTTGATATTGAACATTCTTATAAGGTATCAATAATGAAGTTAGATAAGGTATTTTGATATCTCGGAAAGGTTGAGATGGGATTTTGGGGTAAAGATGCAAAACGTTATTACTACTATCAATATGATTATTATTATTATTGTTATTATTACTATTATTATCAATACTATTACAACTACTATTGTTATTATCATTACTATCATTGTTATTATTTAGGTTGTTATCAATATCATCATCACCTATTAAAGTTGATAAGATCCTGGGAATAGCCAGATTAAATAAATATAAATAAATATAAATAATAAATATAAATAAATATAAATAATAAATATAAATAAATATAAATAAATATAAATAATAAATATAAATAAATAAATATAAATAAATATAAACAAATATAAATATAAACAAATTTATATAAATAAATCAATATAAATAACTATTTATAACTATTGTTACCAATTCATTATTTTAGCAAATTTAATCACATCATCAAAATTTCCCAAATTCCTTATTTGAGTATAATCGGGAATTGGACAAAAGATTATTTCATATAATCCAAGTTTACAAATGAGTTCTATGGATGAAACTGGATCCGGTCCTAAATAAAAAAAAATGATAATGATCAACAAATAATAAAAATAAATAATAATCAAACTTTACTCTGCAAAATAATAATAAAGTGAGGCATATATATATATGCATATTTGATGAATTATTACCTTTAAACATTTTATTTAATTCTTGTCCGAAACGTTCACGGCTTATCTTTAACTTAAGAGCTTCCTTTTATTTAATTCCCAAAAATAAAAATTATCTATATTAATTTCACAGCGACAATAATAAGTAATAAAATAAATAATGTTTACTTTAATTTTCTCATCTTTAACGGAATTCACAATATCATCTATAATTTCAAAATGAAATCGACTAGCAAATCGAATTAATCTTATTATACGTAATGGATCATCTCTAAATGTTTCATAGGCAGGAAGTGGTGTTCTGATTATTCCTTTAATTAAATCTGGAATTCCCTATGTGTTAATTATTATTATTTATTAATTTTATTTATTTATTAATTTTATTTACTTATTAAATTTTTTTTTTCTTATCAATTTTTAATAATTATGAAATTAATATATATATATATAAAAACCTTCTTTGTAAAATCTTCGATCTCATCAGTATTTATATTATAAAATAAAGCATTTACTGTCGCATCTCTACGATATGCATCTTGCTCTGGTGTTCCAAATGTCTACAAATATAGATTAATAGATAAATTAGTATATAGATTAGTGTATCTACATATATAAGTATATATTATTGTATATATTAGTATATATTAATATATATCAGTATATATTAATATATATCAGTATATATTAAATAAAAATTAGTGAATAAATAATAATAATAATAATAATATAAGCCTCACAATTTTATCAGGGATCCTATTAAAATCATTATACTCCTCGTTTCTTAAATTTACAAAATCAATTTCATTCCCAAATAATTTTGTTGTGGCGGTTTCCAAATGTTTTGATTTATCCGGATTTGATTCAATCTTATGAATATTACTTGAATCTACTCCTTGTAAGGTTAAATATTCATTAATCTTATTACAAAATTCAAATCCCATCATCCTATCTATCGCAATATCTATATCATTACATTCGTAACCTAGTAACTATTATTATTATTATTATTATTATTATTATTATTATTATAATATTAATTATTAAATTAAAATATTATATCTTATTAATTATTAAATTAATTATTTTAAATTAAAATATTTTTAAATATTAAATTAATTATTAAATTTATTTACTTTATCACGAACCCACCCACCAACAATTCGAAGTTCAACTGGTGGTAATTCTGGATCCTGTTTTTTAAGAAATTCAATTACTTCTTTTAATAAATTACATATCTTTAATTCGGTTTCATTAAATTTAATATTAATTCGATATTTAATTTGATCTTCGATTTTATTATTTTTTATGATTTCCGTTAATAATTTTTGTTGATGTATCATTTGTTTCACTTGATCTACTACTTGATTTGTCACTCTTTTTATCGTTAGATTATCCTGGTTTTGCTCGTTTTGTCTGATATTTGAAATAATTTTTGTTGATATAAATTTTGATTTTCTATTCTTGACTTTATTAACTTTAAGAAGTATAGAAGAATATATTTTTTGTCGTTGTTGTCGAACTATATTATTATTTCTTAAAGAATATAAAGAATAAATAGGATAAGGAGAAGGAAAACTTCTTTTTGATAATTGATTAATTTTCGATAAAATTTTGATTAATTTCATTTAAATTAAAAATATTTATTATTAATAATTAAAAATCAAATCAAATCACTATACATTAAACAACAACTAATTACTAACTATTACTAACAATTACTCCTCCATTATCTAAATCTGGATTATCTAAGATCATGATATGACATGATTTAGATTATGGGATATTTAATTGATCGACCAATAAAAAATTACCATCAAGGAGTCAAACAAACGCCACTTTCCCAAAATTTTATTGTATTAAGTACCCACAGCTATTGTTCGATCAAGGTAATCCCCATTTTTATTTTAGATTTTTTTGATATAGTTATTCCATTTATTATTTTTATTGTATTTTTTTTTGATTTATTCATTATTATTATTATTATTATTATTATTATTATTATTATTATTATTATTGAATTTATTAGATTTATTAGATTTTCATTATTACAATAAAAATAATAAAAATAAATTTTGTTATCTTTTTAATCTGTATCGTCACCACAAAAAATCATATAAAATATAAATAATAAATAAATATAAAGGTCTAAATTGAAATTCTCTCTTAATTCTTTTTTCTCTCTTTGTGTAAAAGTAAAAAAAAAAAAAAACACCTTTTTTTTTTTAATAATGTCCATAGTATCTAAACATAAATATACCGCAAATAATTCGGTTCCTTTTACCGTATTACCTGCTCCTTTTCAAACTGTATTAACGATTAGTGCCCCACAATTACAACAAGCAATTAAAAGAGTCGCCGAAATTGATATGGAAGTAAGAAATTCGCAAGGTATCGAATTAGTTTTTTTTTTTAATCAATACATCTTTAATTGCTTGTTTTTAATTAATTATTATTAAGGATTTATTATTATTATTATTATTATCATCATCATCATCATCTTTTTAGCAAACTTAACACCAATTACAGATATTACTAGACGACAAAAGAAACAATACTCAAACATTATGGCTGATTTAATTCCGTTGTATGCAAAACTCAATCGTTTAATTCCTTTACATTATATAATTACCAAGAATAGTGATGCTGCAGCTAGGAATTTCATAACTATGGTAACAAAGACAGTAGAATTGTATTAGAACTTTATTTTGATAATTTATTTTTTTTTTATTTTTTTTTATTTTATTTTTTTTATTTTTTTTATTATTATTTAAAATTACAAATCCACTTAAAAAGTCCATTTGCAACCTTTTCATTACCATTTGATTTTTTTTTTTTTTTAAAAAAAAAAATGATTATAATAGAAATATTTAATTCAACAACAATTCATATCTTTACCTGAAGAAAGATATTTTTTAAGACTTGAAGAATTACAAAAGCATAAAGAATTACTACGAGAACTCGAGAAATATGAAAATTCCATGGAAAAATTATTAGAATCGGGAGGTCACGTTTCAATTAATATTCAATTCCATACTACAAAGAAGAATGAACCATCTTCTTCTTTTTCTTCTGTCAGTTCTTCTACTTTTCAACAACAACAACAACAACAACAACAAGAAGATCAATTATATCAATTCAAACAGGATGATCACGAACTTCTGCTTCCTCCACTTAGATCGGGTGCCAGCTCTCTTGCAAAATTTCTTTCTTTAATTGAAGATGATGATTTATTTGATGATCTTACTAATCGCGTAGGTGATTTGGTTCTTCCAAATAAGAACAATTCACGTCATCATCATTATAATCATCAGAATAATAATAGTCATAATCATAATCATAATCATAATCATAATCATAATAATAATAATAATAATAATAATAATAATAGTAATATAAATAAATCATTATTAAAAGAACTAAAATTTTCTTCAAAAATTATTCCAAACATAAATAATAATAATAATAATAATAATAATAATAATAATGATAATAATAATAATAATAATAATAATGGTAATGATAATGATAATGATAATGACAATAATGAATGGAGAGGTGATTTTATGGTAACAGATGAACATGTGGCTTCACCGTAACCTTCAATTAAATAACAACGAACGTTAAATATGGTAAGCTTTATGATGAAACAAATAGTTCAAAAAAGAATATATCTTTTTATTATTGAGGATTTAAAAAGTTTGCAACACACATCCATTAGATGAATTTAATTTTTAGTAAATATTTTTTTTTCATTTTTTTTATTCTTTTTTTTAAAAAAAAATAAGGGGGAGAAAATAGCAATTCAAATTCAAATTTTTTCGAAACAAAAAAATAAAAAAAAAACCTAGAAGAAACATCAAAATATCAAACACCAAAACACCAAAATACCAAAATCTAATTTGTACGGATTTCAATTTAATAAAATTATAAAAATTAATAATAATAATATTTTTTATTATTAATAATATTCCAATATTTAAAAATATTTTAATGAATTTTAATGAATTTTTTTTTTTAACTATACTATATATATCAAATATGGGTACGCGTAATTTCATAAATGAAAGGATCATCAGATTATTATTCATTATCTAATCTGATCTGAAATAGATATATATAGATGTATATGTATAATATGTCAGTGACATGTCCGATCAACGCGGCAAAATTTACGCAGATCTTATGTCACCTTTAATAATTTCCCTTTTATCCTCAATAGTGAGTTATTTATATTTTAAAAAAGAATCTTACATAATATTCAAAAGACAATAACTATATAAGAGAAGGTTGCAAAACATAATTTAAAAGTCAAAGGAAAATCTTAATATAAAATTCGTGTAACGGGAACATGTCTACTATGACCATATATAGTATATATATATATGGATATATATTTTAAGTCAAAAAATATATTTATATATATATATATATATATATATAATTATTTAAAATACATTTAAATATGTTGTTTCCAATTATTACATATTATTATTACAAATTATTATTTTATTCAGGTTCTGGATTAATTGGATTAACTGGATTAACTGCCCACCATGAACCTGGTTTACGAACGTGACGACCAAATGAAGTTATTGTCACAATATCTGCATAATTTTTTGAATTTCTCGAATTCCTCGAATTCCTCGAATTTCCTGAATTTCTTGAATTCCTCGAATTCCTCGAATTTCCTGAGATTCTTGAATTTCTTGATGAACGAGCACTAGTTGTTATAGTTTTTATTTTCTCAATTTCGGATTTAGAATGTTTTGGTTTAATTTCGGCATTTGCATCTTGTATATCTTGTGCATCTTGTTCATCTTGTTCATCTTGTTCATCTTGTGTTAACTCGTCAAGTTTAAAAAGTTTCGGTTGCACTTCGGTATCTGAATTATCTGAATTATCTGAATTATTTGCACCATCTGAATTATTTGAACTATCTGAATAATTTGCATTATTCCCACTATTCGAATTATTTGAACTATCTGAATAATTTGTATTATTTGTACCTTGTATTATGACAATAGGTTCCAAAAAATTGGTTGGCATGTGAACTTCGTCATCATCATCATCATCATCATCATCACCATCAGATATCATAGTTTTAAAGTCATTAACATTTGAATCATCAACTTTTGAATTTTCAAAAAGATTCGACTCCTTTTTATCCTCAATTGAAATATTTGAAATATTTGAAATATTTGAAAGGCTTGAAAGGTTTGAAATATTTGAAATATTTGAAAGGTTTGAATTATCCGAAAATTCACATGATAATGTTTCTTTCCAATTATCAGGAAATCCATCTTGAAATTTTTCACAAAGTTCTTGCGAAAATCCATCCCTTAACATATTTTCAATGGATAACTTTCCTTCCAATTTATATAATTTTCCACTTGAAGTTTTTATCAAGATCTTATTAATTCGATCTACGATTAATGACGAATGCCATTGTTGCTTTTGATTGGCTTTCTTAATGAAACCATCGACAACTATCCATTTTTTTGTATCAGGCAGAAATGAAAGATAATTTGAATTACGTTGGAAAGGAACACATCTTAAATGCCAATCAAACATGATAACTTTGTTGCTGTCATTGTCATCGTCTTCTTCTTCTTCGGATAATTTATTTTTTTTATTATTATCATCTTTGGTTGAATTATTATTATTATTATCATTACTATTGTAAATATTATTATTATTATTATTATTATTATTATTATTATTATTATTATCTATTTCAAGAATTGATCTTTTTGGAATTGGACGACGAAATTCGGGTGAAAAAGAGGGCATCAGTATATGGGAAGTAGGTGAAGGAACAAGGGAAGGAGTTGTAATATATGATGATGGAGTAAAACTGGGACCTGGTTGAGGTGATACATTTTGTATTTTTTGAAATAAAAATCGTGTATTATTGTCATTGGAACTTAAAGTAGGATTATTACTACGTAACAAATTATTATTATTATTATTATTGTTATTAACCACAATAGGTCTAAATTGTAATCCTTGTTGAAAAAGGTTGTTGGATGAACAAAAATCAGGTTCATTTGTTAAACCATAAAGTAAATTATTCGGTCTTATTCTGTTTTCCGTTTCTCGTTGAACTTGAGAGGCAAAGGAGCCATAGGCAGGAATTGAAAAGGCCGAACCAACTGTTGACGATCGAGTTTGAGAATTAAATGTAGGATTCATTACATTCATTATGTGAATAGGTACAGGAGAACGTAAAGCTTGTTCATCGTCATCATAATCAAAAATTCCGATCTTTTGTTCATCAACCATTTTTGTATGTTAGAAAAAAGAACACATTATAATTGGATTTCTTCATCTCTTATGTTTTTTGTGTAAATCAGATCAGTTAAATCAGTTAAACTAGAAATAGGATCGGCGCTATATGTAACGTACCACCATATAGTTTGATCAACGATAAGATTAAATTAATAATTATAAAAATTTCAAAAATCGAAGGTTTTATACTTGTACTTATAATGAATTCAAAAAAGATGATACACTTATAACCACTTTCTTAAAACCAATGGCATTAACAATAATCATTGAGATCATTATTTTATTTAACAATGAATATTGGCAAAATTAATTTTTTTTATTTTGTGAATTAATAAAAATTCCATATTATATTTGTAACTGAAAAAAAGAAATTTTTTTTATTTTATTTTATGTTAATAGGACTTTTTACAATAAAATTCTTATTCACAAATAATTTCCAATATGATTTATTTTATTTATTTTATTTTTTATCATTTTTATATTTTCATTGTTTCAGTTAAAAAAACGATAACCAAATAAACCCGCCATAGTTTTCCCAACATAAACAATAACATCTTTCTATATGGTCATCAAAATAATCACATAGCCACCAAAACCACCTCCATACCTTTTCTTCCCGTTTTTCGTCATCATCATCGTCGTCGTTGCCGTTGTCATTATCATCATCACTATGTCCAAAATCCAAGTTCCAGAGAATTCTAAAAAATTTCAATATTAAAAAATAAAAATAAAAATAATAAAATTTGAAATATAAAAAAACTCTCCATTACGATTTGCCATACACTATAATGGATTCTCCGGACTTCCATCCCATAAAATACTAAACTTTTTTTAAAGAAGAAACAATAAATTTTATTTAAATTATTTAAATTAATTAATTATTAATAAATAATTAATAAATCTTACTGGTATAATTTGGGGAAGAAGAACTTTTCCTGTGGTGAGTAGTACGGCATTACCGCGCCCTAAAAAAAAGATAATAAATACATAAAATAATATTAATAATAAATTAATATAATATATAAATAATGAAAAAAAAAAAATAATAAAACTTACCGAAGATGGGAGTTATTGCCTACCATACAACAATCCCACTCACCTTCTTCCTAGTTGAATCCTCGACACCCTTTTTAAAATTTACTACTTTTTTTCACAATTATTTTCCGCTTTTGAAGGAGAAAATAATTATGAAAAAAGTATTAATTACCAACTCTTCCCTTCCCTTCACTCACTATTTTAAGAATATTATTATTACTTTTTCTTCTTTTTTTTTCAATAAATATATAAGTATATTGCTAAAGCTCACCGGTGGTGATTGTCACCGCCGGGCAAAATTACATAATTCCCTAACCCTAACTTTGCCCACGTAAATTTAATTTTGCCCAGTGGTGACAATCACTACTGGTGAGCTTTAGCAATTTTCAAATAATAAATAATAATAATAATAAATGTTTACCTTTTTTGGGAGTTTATTACTTTGTCATTTCGTTTTCGGATCCTCTCACCTTTTAGATTTAGAAAAGAAGGTTAGTATTTATATAAAAGAATCATAAAGATAAAATAATAATCACTTTGGAGAAATCCTTTCGTCGCATTCGCTTTACATTTCGTTACGGGATTCTCTCCTCTTTAATCAAGAAAAGAAAATTTTGGTATTTTTAATTAAATAATAATAGTAATAATAAATATTTACTTTTGGAGAGAATACTTATTATTATTATTATTATTTCTTTTTTTAAAAAGAGGACTCAAGTTTGGAAAATGAGGAGATAACTGATAATTGACCCCTTTTATACTTTTCATGCTTTTATTAATTTTTATGTTGATCAAAATAAATGGATATGCAATTGTTTATTTTTTATTTCTAATTAATCGTCCTAGTTGTTTATTTTTTATTTCTAATCGCCGCCTTGTTATTTCTAATCATCATTTTCCTGATAATCTTGTGTGACACGTGATAATTTTTCATCTCAAGTTCGATGTACATCTAACTCATTGTCATTGGATAAGATAGCTGATAAACTTTTTTTTTTAAACACAAAATGGAAAAATGCAAGCTATACAAACTATTTGTTCTAAAACTCAATTTTATCCACTTGCTTTAAAAAATTTTAAAAATATTAAAAATGTTAAAAAGCGAGGGTTTCGTACTTGTACTTATCATGAATTCAAAAAAGATGATATACTTATAACCACTTTCTTAAAACCAACGGCATTAACAACATTTCATTTGAGGGACCGGAGGAAATTCTTTATGGTTATTGAACCTTTTTATAGATATTATACAAATCTTTCATATAATAATAATGATAATAATGATAAGAATCGTTTATTATATAACAAATTTGAACATTTAATAAAATCGAAAGATATGGAAGAATCCAAGAGATTTTTAAAACAAAATAAATTTTGTAATAATCCCCAGGATGCAATTAATTTTAATAGTAATTTAATACATTTAAGTTCAAAAGAAGTTTTGGAGGCGGAACGAATCGTTCAACAACATTTGATACGTGTAATGAAATCTAAATTAGAAATGGATCCTGAACAAATTCCGTTTATTATCAATAAATATAAACAAGATTCATTTCCAAATTATTTAAAAAGCAATAATCTTCAAGAAATGATTAAAATTTATAATGAAGAACAAGTAGATGTTTTACCTCGGAATATAGGATATCTCTTTGCTGCATATATTAAAGGGGATAACATAGAAGGAGCATTTAAATTATTAGAAAATATTTATTTGGGACATTTTAAAATGGACGGATTTTTATATCGAATAGAGAAATATTTAACACCTAGAGAATTAGATATAGCCAAATATGTATTAAAAGAAAATTTTGTTAAACGAGTTAAACCTAATTCACGACAATTTACCGCTCATTTGAATAGATTGTTTAAATTAGGATTAAATCATCGAGCATTTTCTTTATATGAAAAAATTTTAGAATATGGAGTTGAACCTAATGAACATACTTATGGAATATTTTTATCAGGATTTTTTAAAAATAAAAGATATAAATATTGGTTTCGCATATTAAATGATATTACAAATCAAGGAATTCAATCATCAATAATAATTTATAGTCGATTAATTTGGGCATTTGCTAACGATGGTAGAATTAAAGATGCAGAAAATTTATGGTATAGAATTAAAAGAGAAAATATTAAATTAGATGATGTTATTTATCGTACAATGATGAATGCATATTTTAAGGCAAAGAAAAAACGGGAAGCCATGCATTTATTTAATCGTATGTTAGAAGATCCAGAAATTCCGGTAAATGAAAAAACATATAATTTAGTTATTGATGGATTATTTTGGAATAATAGTCGAGAAATAGCATTTAAGGTATTCGAAGAAATGAAGAAACGAAATGTTTTACCAAATTTAATAACATATAATATTTTAATTAGAGGATTATTATATTATAAAAATGATTCATTGGTTATGGAAATTTTACAAGAGATGAAACAATCAAATGTTCAACCTGATGTAATAACATTAACCACACTTTTGTCACGATTTTTTGCACGAAAAGATATGGAAAGTGTGAAAAGAATGATTAATAATTTTGAACAATATGGAATTAAACCTAATGTTAATACATATGAAACATTGATTGGAGGATTAATATCTATTGATGATTTAATGGGTGCACAAATAGCATATAAAGAAATGATTAATGGAGGTGTAATTCCTAATATTAAAATTTATAGAATGATGTTAAGACTTCATTTTAAACAAAAGAATTTAAACGAAGCAAAAGAAAATTATGAATATATCAAATATTTAAAAATAACACCTACATTGATATATTTTAAAACTTTAATATTAGGATTTGTTGAAGCGAGAGAATTAAAAACAGCTCAAAGATTTTATAGAGAAATGATTTCACAAAAAATTAAACCTTCGATTCCAATATTTAAAATATTGATTAATGGATATATCGAGAATAACGATTTTCAAGGAGCACTAAAAATTTGTTGGGATGTGAAAAAAAGTGATCACATTCCACATGATCCAGAATTAAAAAGTTTATGTCGTGAAGTTGAAAAAGTAACAAAAAATCCATTACGCGAAAATCGAAAGTTTTCATTTTAATATTTTTAATAATTTTTTTTTATTTTTATTTTTATTTTTATCTACTCGGCAAGTAGATATTAATGTATATTAATGTAAATATCATTCAGCAATTAAATATCACTTAACGAGTCGAGTAGAAACAATTATATTTATTGACAAAAAAATACAAAAAACAAAATAAATTAAGATTTTTAAAAGTTATTTCAATTTAGAGAAATAACTTCTGGCTTTTTCTTGATCAGGAATAATAGTTGAATCTCCTTTTTTCCAGTTTGCTAAAATAATATATAAAAATATATATATATATAATTTATATATATGATTTATTTATAAAAATAAAATTCGAAAATCGAAAAATAACAAATCACAACGTACCTGGACAAACTTCACCATATTGATTCGCAAATTGAATAGCTTGAACAAGACGTAAAACTTCATCTACGGAGCGTCCTATTGAAATTTAAAAATAATTGATAAAAATGATTAATTATATTAATAATTGATAATAATTAAATTATTAATATAATTAATTATAATAATAATAAAGTAAATATTTACCAATTTGCGTGTCATTAATATTAATTACACGAACAATGCCCTAAACAATAAAACAGAAATTATAAATTAAAAAGATTCTCTTAGAAAACATATTTAAACATATATATGGGCGTTTACTTTATCGTCGATGATAATTGTTCCTCTACATAAAATTAAAATAAAATAAAATGCATTAATACATTTTATGATAAGGTTAGAAAATATATTTTTAAAATATACTCTACAATAATAATTTTTAAATGATAAATACCTAAAAGGAAACGATTTATCTTCACACAAAACACCATAATCTTCCGAAATTCTCTTAGAAAAATCAGAAACTAAAATAATTAAATATTAATTCATTAACCATTTTTTTTAATCATTAAAGAATATCAACTTTTAAATCAGAGTTGACTTACCTAGAGGATATCTATAATAATTAATTAATATATATAACAATATGATTATAAGTAATTATAATTAAATTATAATTAAAATTATAAACCAAAACATACTTGAGATTTCCAAGACCACCCTGATTTCGTGGAATTTTACTAAATTAAAAAAGAATTTTATTTAAATTCATAGAAAAATTCAAAAAAATTTATAAAAATATAATTTCAACTAACTTCCAATTATAATGTGTGTGTTCGGAATCACATGAAATTCCAACTACTTCAGTGTTAATTTCTTTAAATTCTTTAATACGATCTCTACCATTAAAAGAAAATTACGAAAAATATTTAATTTAAAAGATTATGTAATAATGTATATTTTTATATTTATTATTATATATATATATATTTGGGAAATAACTTACGAGAAAGCTGTCAATTCGGTAGGACATACTAATATATATATTATAATATACAAAAAAAATATCCAAAATTCTGTTATATTAATGTGACTAATATATCAGAGTAAATTTTTTTATATTATTTTACCAAAAGTAAAGTCCAAAGGATAGAATATCATTACTAAAAATTTCTTTTCAAAGTGATTAAGTGAAAGAGGCGAAATTTCATCTTCAAAAACCGCTTTGGCTTCCCAAAACGGTGCTGGACGCTATATTGTATAAAAATAAATTAATATAACTACACAATAAATATACAAATAAATTAAATAATTGAATTAATTTAAATAATTTAAATACGCACTGAAACTTTGGCAACTGAATCATCAATCCTTTTTACTCTGCGTATTTTCAAAGGTCTACGTGTAATAGTACCAGTAGCTGTATATTCTTCACCAACTTCTTGATTGAGTGGTTTGGAATAACTTAAAGGTTTTTTGGTAACTGTTATGGGAAGAGTAGGTCGTAAAACGCGAGCTGAAACATTTCGTATCAAGCTATTTCTTAAAGCGAGCATTTTTTTTTAAAAAAAAAAAATTTCGTTTTCAAAATCAATGATAATCTATCGTTTGTTTGTTTACCTTTAACCTTTATACTTTATATAGCACGTTCTGATTGGATAATGGATGTAATCGATCTATAAGGATTTTCCATGCATAAAGCGTATTGTGACGTATCCAAAATATGTTTTGACGTAATGACTCAAGTAGTAACTTATGACTTACTTAGTTAAGTTAGAATATTTATTTAATTCGTGATCCGACCAGCGAATTTTGACTTCATAATCACCACAGTAAGGGAAATTTTCGAGGAAACAATTATAGAGGCAATAATAATAGAAATAATAGAGGAAATAATTATTGAGGCGGTGGTAATTGGTGATGGCGGTGATTATTGATAATTTATTTTATAATTATTATTATTATTGATTATCGATAATAATAATTATTATTTTTAATTAGGGTTGTTAAGTGGAACATAATGTTTTGACATCAACCCGGGTTATGTACAGTATCACTCCATTATGGAGTGGGTTAAGATTTCTAATTTTTTGTACTTACTATATAATTTTTACTCCGGGTTGCTCCGGGTTGCTCCAGGCTACTCCGAGTTGCTCCAAGTTATTTTAATAATTTGATTGGCTAATTAATTAATAAAATGATAATCAATTTCTTTGTTCGCGAATTTTATTATGAATAAAAAACAAAAAATTAATGAAAATTTATATGAACTACTTTTAGATAGTAAGCCTGATGATTCAGGTGAAACATTATTAAATATAAATAGAGAAGAAAGTGAACTTAGTTTGATTTTTAATCAAGAAGATAATGAAAGTTTAATTACTACACCTATAACTATTACAACTATAGCTACTACAAATACAGCTACAACTAATAAATCTAATGAAACTAATTTATCAAATACTTCTCATGAAACTTCTTGGGATTGGGAATTTTTTTCAAAAGAATATAATGATAAACAAGAAATTATTACATATATTTGTATAATATGTAAAAATCATTATAAACCATCTAATACTGCAGGTACACTTTCAAGACATCTAACTACAAAACACAATAGTAAAATTGGAAAAGTACAAAGTACTTTAGACAAATTTGTATCTAAACCATATGCAAAATTGGAGAAACGATATCAACAACTCACAAATACAATTGTAGATTTTATTGTTTGTTGTCAACTTTCTTTTGCTATTGTAGATAATCCATATTTTACTACAATGTCAAATACTTTTGATGGACATTATCAAGTATCATGTAGACAAACTATTAAATCAGAGATAATAGATAATTATAATAATATGAAAAAAAGAATTTTATAAGAACCTTCACAAACAAAAAAATTATCAATTACATGTAATATTTGAAATTCAATTACAATGCAATCATATCTTGATATTACAGGTCATTTTATAGATAATAATTGAAAATTACAACATTTTTTACTTGATCTTTTATATTTTCCAGAATTACTTTTAGCAGTTCGAATTCAGCAATTAATTTTACAAGTTTTGGATAATGCAAAAATTACTAAAAAATTATTAGGAATTACAATTGATAATGCACAATCTATGACTACAGCAGCTAGAGAACTTAAAGGAAAATTAATAAATCAAGAATTTATTTATCAACATTGTGCAGCCCATATTTTAAATATTGCAGTTCAACATAGACTGCAATTATCAGATCCTATTATAAAAAAAGTTGGAGATTTTGTAGTAAAGATTCATTAATCAACAAGACTTAGTGATTCAGTAAGAACAATTTGTTAACTTGAAAAGGTTTCAGAATTAAAACCTGATTTAGATGTAGAAACTTGATGGAATAGTACTTATTTAATGTTAAAAAAATTTCATAGAATAAAAAGTATTTTAGATTTTCTTATTACAAAAAATTGGGAATTAGGAGTTTTTTATATATAAGATAATGAATGGCAAAAAATTGAAAATATATTCAATTACTTAAACCAATATTTCATCAGGAAATTTTTCGGGGCGTAAATTTCCGTAACACAAACGGGACCCACGGAAATTTACGCCCAAAAATTCGATTTTTTTGACTTTGGTCGCAATTTACGAGACAGAAAGCGATTTTCTACTAAGGTGTTTCTATGATAGATCGAAAGCCCTGGTTCTTGGCTACAAGATGATATGTAAATTATTCCTGTAGCATCGATATCCGCGGAGATATTC
>CAJVPK010000628.1:0-25459 GCA_910592015.1 Diversispora eburnea | reverse complement strand
TTTCTTTCTTTATTATTATTATTTTTTTTAATAAAATAAATTCACTTACCTTTCTACCTCTTAACTTACCTTTCTATATCTTCTTAACTTACCTTTCTACCTCTTAACTTATCTTTCTATATCTTCTTAACTTACTTTTCTACCTCTTCTTAACTTACTTTTCCTCAGAATTGTGTTCAAAGGCTCGCGAAATGACACAGATGATTGTGAAATAGTGTAAATAGGGTTTTTCTTTCTTTTTATTATTATTATTTTTTAATAAATATATTTACTTACTTTTCTACCTCTTCTTAACTTACCTTTCCTCAGAATTATACTTTTAGACTCGTGAAATAGTATAGGTACTTACTTTTGCTTTGAAATCGTGATTGTAAACTTATAGTATATATTAATATTATTTTTTTAAAAAAAAATATATTTTTTAATAATAATTTTTACTAATAATTTTAATTTTAATTTTAATTTTGACTTTTATTTTAATTTCGACTTTTATTTTTAATTTCTATTCTCTTTTTAATTTCAACTTTTATTTTTAATTTCGACTCCTGTTTTTAATTTTGACTTTTATTTTAATTTTGACTTTTATTTTAATTTCGACTCCTATTTTAATTTTGAAATATCAAAATTTTGAAATGGTATTTTGAAGTCAATTTCGAGATATTTATATTTCAGGTTTCAGGTCCCAAAATAATTTTACGTGCAAGTATAGTGTACACGATATACATTACAAAAATCGAACACCAGAATAAATATCAGTTATATTTAATACACTTATCGGGGGTATAAAAATTTTTTAAAAAAAATTAAAAAATATATCGAATACCTAATTTTTATAAGGTGACTGATAGATCCCTAATATATTTATATTACACCTATCGGACATATATCAGGGCTTATCGATTACCTATCAGCTACCTCAATAATTTTTCAATTGATCCCCGATATATACCCGAAATACAGATTTCAACCTGTGACATAAAAATAATGTAGTGATCTTAGTGAAGTGGAATATGTTTAGAGATGAGACAAGTGATATTTATTCTGGAGAAGTACAATATTACTTTGAGCATACACTTACACTTCTAACGAAGAGACTCAAAACACATTTTCTAGTATACGTTAAGTGGTATAAAAATATACCTTCCTCTAATATATAATTTAATCATAAGTTTATGACATCTGAAGTATCGAATACAGAATTATGAAAAGAAGAATATTATAAGGAAGGTCAAAATTCAATTATTGCAATGTATAGAATATATGGTAGAGCCATTAAGATAGACTATCAAGTTGGAAATAGGAATAATTATATATCAATAATTCCATTGAATAGAAGATTTAATGTTTAATTTATTCTTTTTTTATTATAATAAAGATAACTTCAAGTAGAAAACTTGAATTTTAAATATATACTGCATAAAGACGAATTAAGTTTAATTAAAATATAACGTTGAGGATTTGATAGATTATATAAAATTTAAAATAAAAAATTTTCTCGTGCACTAGATAAGAAAAAGAATATCAGTTTCCGATATACTTTAAAAATATTGAGTTTACGATATTACTATAATATCAGATATCTGAAGGAATCTAAAAAATATCATACTCCTGATATTACTATTTATTATCATATACCTGATATTAATAAAATATCGGGTACCTGAGATTAAAACAAAATTTATCATATAGCTATCGAATGCATTATAAAATTTACAAAAGTACTATCAGGTTCTTAAAAAAAAATACAGATATCAAGCTTTCAATATATATAAAAATATTTCATTTACCCAATAATTTCTCAATAATTATCCGATATTTGAAAATATCAGGGGACTGATAGGTACCCGATAGATATCCGATATTCAAATTTTGACCTGTAAATATAAGTATTCAAACTATTTATTTGAAAAAATTAATTTACTTCAAATCACAAAACGTTACAATATTTAATTATATATAAGTATTTTAAAGATATACAATGTAATATATTCTGATGGTTCAAATAATAGAAAATTCAAATTAATAATATTAACTTTAATTATTATAATAGAAAATTTATAAAAAATTTGAAAGAAATTTGAAAAAATCTCAAAAAGGTAAATAAACATCTTTCAAACTTTCATAAAATTATAAAAAAACAAAATAAAAACTAAAATATTATTATCTTTAAAAAAGAATAAAGACGAAAAGAAGTATCAAGTAATATAAAATTACAGAAAATAGAAACCTGCATCATATTTAAGAATTATATAGAAAATAATTACCCTACATTATTATATTATTATCATGTAAAAATGTATAGAAAATAAAAAAAAAAATATTATAAAATATTTATTATCATCTTTTAATAATAAAATTAATAATAAATTACAATGAAAATGATTAAATTTGAAGTAATCCGAAAATAATAAACCTGAAACAAAATATGTTAAAATACTAATTATTGAATTTTGAAAATTTATGTTATCATTAAAAAATTTAGTATTGAACTTCGAAGGTTTTTAATAACAAAATAATATATATTGAAATTTAACCATTAAATTTTGATTTCGAAGGGTTGCAACACAATCAATAACTTTTAAAATCTAATGTTACGATATAATTTTGTAGGTTTTTGAATTAATATAATTACTAATGTATATATCATATAATATTTATAATTTCTTTATTAAATTTCTTAAAATAAAGATAAAATTAATTGGGATGACAAACTATTAAATGTTATACATTTTAAACATTTTAACATTTGACAATATTTAGATATAAATGGAATTATGGTTTCCTCTGAAAAAAACAATTAAAGAAATTAGTAAAACAATACAAGAAAATCTTCAAATGTTTTCTGTTTATCAATACATATTTTATTATGTAGATTTCTTTTGGTCACTTTAAACATGTCTTTTGAATATATATGTGTTTTTTAATTATCTGAATGCCTTCTAGATATACAAGGGTTTCTTCTATATATATCAGTTAAACAAATTAACTATAGTAATTACTTTGTAATAATAATAACAGAATTATTAAATAATTAAATAAATAAATACTAATAATAAATAATAATAATATATATAATAATAAATAAAAAATAAATAAATACAAATAAAAAATAAATTCTACTAAAAAATTTTATTAAGGAAAACTGTAAGATATAATTGGCATTGCAACAAAAGAAAAGAAAGTTGATAGTTAGTAACTAAAATAATTAATGTTCCAGGTAAAATGATATTTGCAACTGTGTTTGTATCTCTCTTGTGTTAATTGTCCTTGTTGACATTAGGAATGAATGCATTTATGTTCATTTAATGAAAAATAACTTTGAAAAAACAAAATGGACATCTATTGTACCTGCTGTATATCTATAGACTTGTGTTGCATTTTAATGTTAGTATCTCTCTTGTGTTAATTGTCCTTGTTGACATTAGGAATGAATGCATTTATGTTCATTTAATGAAAAATAACTTTGAAAAAACAAAATGGATATCTATTGTACCTGCTGTATATCTATAGACTTGTGTTGCATTTTAATGTTACTGTTTATACCTTTCAATACTGGTTTTGATACACTTGAAAAATTCTAACACATGTCAAATTTATGGCAAAATCTTATATAATTTTATTACATATAGATAGTTAATTTATAAATAGGAATTTCTGATTTATAAATAGAAATTTGATACAACAAATTTAATCTATTCTCCTGATAATTTTCATTTTATTCTGAGTTCTTGATCAACCTGTTTATCTATTAGTTTTCACTTTCTACTCTTTTGATAAATTTCAAAAATATTTCTTTCTTTATTTAAATATTCCTAGAGTTTTAGTATTATTGACTTTAAAAGTATAAGGAGCAATTTTTTCACCTTTCAAGATATTTCTAGTTGTGCTGTAACATTTGAATTCCATAAGATGTAAATTAATTTCATATTATATTTTTTAAAAATAATTCTAGATAATTTGCTATAAAGGTTTAAATATGTTAAAAATAATTTATTACTATTATAATATATACTTATTTGATACGATTATTTTCTAGGAGTTACAATTCTAACTTTAATTCCTAAATGGCTAGAATACTAGATATTATTCAAAAATCAAGTCTTTAACTTAATTTGATATATTGCTTTTGGTTTTCTTATTTATGGTTTCCTTATAACCAGAACATTCCAAATACTTTTTTTACTAAACAAGAAAAATGAAAAACCAAAAGAAATTGAGTAGTTATTGTTTCTTACCATTTTTGTCTCACTTATGGTTTCCAGTTATAATGAATTTATTCTTTTCTAGCCACTGATAATCCCTTTAATTTTGAGTTTTGTTTTTAATATTTTCACTGCTTTGCTTTGTTTTTTTTGAAGGTGTAAGAAAGGTCTTTTAGGAGTTATTTCTCCTACACTTTTTAATCCTGGAAATATTAATCATTTAGCCAAAGAACAGGTTAAATTTAATGGAAATAATAAAATGAGTTTCAAATAATTTCTTGACTAACTTTCAAGTTCTTTTCAATATTTTGATCTTGTAACAGTATTTATTATCAAATTTTTAAAAGTATAAATATAAAAAGCAGGTAATAGAGGAAAAGTTAAAAAAAAAGCAAAAAATCTAAACTCTTTAATATTCTTAGCTATATTTAGTTCTTTGTAATTGGAGTATTTTTGGTCAAATTAACTGATCTTTTCAAAACTGGAATATCAATTAATATTTCTTATGACAGAAGGAAGGGAAGCTACCAGAAAAACCGTGAAAGTATAGGAGAAATTATTCTTGAAGAAGGAAGCAAATTTAAAGCATATCCCAATATGAAGGTTATTATAAATGGTAAATAATATAATGATAAATTACAAACAAAAAAAAAAATACAATCATTTGATTGATCAAAGTATTATTATGGATTTATAATTGAAACTTTGAAAACAAGACAAGATGTATGGCGATAAAGATTAAGATTAATCTGATGTTGTATTCCTTGTGATTAAAATGTGGAAACTAAAATACGATTTTTGTAAATATAATAAAATTTAATAGCGGAATTTTGGAATATAATACTCCAACTAGGTGCAATGTACCTAAACTGAATATCAAGATTTTGTCATTGTCATCTTTCATTTGTCACCACCAATTATTGTTCTTCAAATTCAGGTCTGAGTGGAATCTTCCTCATTAATTTTCATATAATTGGAAAATTTCACTAGTAGAAAGTTTTGTAATTGAACGATTAACTGGACCGTTAATAGACTTTGTGAATTCTTTTCTAGACTCAACTTGAATTTTTTTATTGCGTACGCTTGTTCTTGGTTTCTGTTCCCTTTCAGACGTGTTGTTATTAGTGTTTTGCACGGTGATTGCGTTTTTTCTTCGTGGAGCCATAGTGAATGTTCAAATAAACGACGTACAAGTTTTTGTTTTTTTTTGTGTGAACTTTTGGGAAAGGAACAATGACAAAATAAGAATTAAATAGTGATTGGTTGGATGGATACTTTAAATGTAATGCAAATAATAAAATTACATCATTGTGATGATCCCATTAAGGGCTAATTTATTATCTAAACATTTGTTCACATGAATATTTAACATTATTATTTATTATACGAAATAAATTAAAATTACACAAAAAAAAAAATTTCGCTTTCTATATACAAATGTTACCTTTTCTTTTTCATTAATTGCAAATAAGGATATATTTCTAGACCATATAAACTATTAGATAATCGACTATGATTAGGATCTTTTTGACGTTCATAATCTATCATACGATAATTTTCTCGCATTTTGGATTCACATTTGTAACTACCAAAATAATCATAATTACCAGTTTGAGATCTTGTATGAGTATGAGCTGCTAGTGTTCCCCGAGCTGCTAAAGAGATACCCACAGATTCTAATTGTAAATTTATATTATCATAATTATTATTATTATGATGCATTAAAACATCACTTAATGAAAGAATTTCTGCGGCATAACTCATTTCATATATATCTTCGTAAATTCTTGGTACATTATTATGTAATACATATAAAAGATCATCAGGTGTCATCGCCATATCTTCAATTATTTCATCCGGATTATACTTTAAAGGTGGTCGAACTTTAAGATCTCGTGGATCAATCATAATTTCCTTACTAACATAATATTTTTGAGGATCTTCGTTTCGAGGATTAGATAAAAATTTATTAATGGTGTTAAATCGATCGATTCGAGAAATTCCATCACATAAACTTAATATTTCCAGAACTTTTTTATTCAATTCTCCTTCATATATATTCCATTCAATTTTTTTTTGATGAAGTACTCTATCTTCTACCATTTTTCGAAAACTTGAATGTTCATCAAGAAGTTTCATAGCTCTCTCTAATTTCATAATGGCTGTTACAATATTTCCTCGACATTCGGATTTAATTCTTTTTATAAAACGTCTACCCACAAAGTCAGAAATTTTATCTTGATAAATTTTTCTTATATATTTGTTAAGAACTTTTTCTATAACGGAAGGTTTAATAGATGAAAACTCAATTTTCGTACAAAAATTTGATCCAAGAATATTATTTGATATAATTGAACCATAAAAAACATTTTTTTTGACAGAATATCCCGGATTTTTTTCATAATCAATAATTAAAAATTCGTCAGTGTAGGTAAGAACAAGAGGCCAATAGTTCGTTCTTTTTTTTAACCATTTTTCTATTAATGAATTAAATTTGTCTTTTGAATCAGGAGAAACCAAACAAGTATTAACATCAATTAATACAATTTGTTCATCAAAATTTGCTTTCCTGGTTTCTTCACTTAAATTATTTGAATGCCATGTAATAAATGATTGAAGTTGATCCATAATTGAAAGATATTGATCATTAATATATGATACAGTTGATTCAATTCCAAATTCTGATACACCAACTTGTTGTTCTTTAGCTATAACCTTGATAGCGGTTGTCTTCACTGAACCAGATGGTCCATGTATAATAAGTAATTTATGATTTTTAAGACCTTGATTATTATAATTAGTATCAGCTAAAGTTCGATCAAGCCAGTTACGAATTTCTTTAATTTTAACTTGATCTAACGCAAGTTCTTGATTATTAAGAGGTGAAAATCTTTCAATCCATGGTGTTTGATTAATATTAATATTTGACACCATTTGATTAATATTAGAGAAATCAATATTAGAAGAAGAATTTTGAATATTTGTATTATCATCTTTTCTCCTTGTAATCTCTGATACTTCTATATTAGAAATATTAAAAATGTTAGAATTTTGTTTTTGAAGTGATAACCATTTTAAATTTTCCGATAATTTAGATGCTGGTGAATCTTCTAAGAAAGACTTTTCTCTTATTGTTCCATTAACATCATGTTTTAATGTTATAGGTCTCATGGTTTTCGTTTTTGATGATGAAATCGGAGATTCCTCATTAATAATAAAACGATTTGATAATTCCTTATTAAAAATAGAAATGGGATATTCCTCGTTGACAAGAAAAGGGTTCGATGTGTTTGATAATGACGATGATGATATAGGAATGATGTTATTATTAATTAATTCATTTTTCGTTGGTGTTTTTATTTTTTTCGGTGATCCATGTGTTTCGATACGATCAAAATGTCGTTTCTTGGAAGAAGAGGCGTTCGTTCTCGTCGGTGTCGTCGTCGTCGACGTCGACGTCTTGTTCAAAACTTTTATATCTCCTCCTTTTATCCAATCATTTATATTTGGAAAAATCACCGTAAGTTCATTATTTCCAGGAAAAATGGAAGTTTTATTTGGAGTAAATTTATCTTTATTCATTATGAAAAAAATATGAACGAAAAACAACAACAACAGGAAATTACAGTATTACAGTAGATCCGTGTAGATAATGTTTGATCATATTGATCAACACAACTGATCGTCATCATTAATTTCCCACTTGGGAGTTCGTCGCGAATCAATGAATCAACGAACCGTCGAAAGGTCGAATGGTCGAAAGGTCGAATGGTCGAATGGTCGAATCATCGAATCGTCGAAACGAATTCTAATGTTATCTCTTTCTTACATTTTACGTTTCACTTTGGTTATATGTATTTGGTTATAGCGTAATTACAAATTTATGTGGAAATATTTAGAACTATAGAACTTTGGAACTAGAAAATTTGAAAGACACATGAAATCAATCATGGGATAATTATGATGTTGTTTGATATATTTTAATACGAATTGGTATACATATAAATGGATTTATATATTTTAAGTGAATTAATTAATTTTGACATTATGATAAAGGATGATGAAATTAATGACATCATTCTTAGTACATAGTTACGAAACTTTGATATAGTTATTTGCTAAGTGGAGTAGTAAAAATAATCACCTTTATAAAGCTCCAACAAAATTCTTTGATCCTTTAATCAATTTTTTTCAAAAAAAAAAAAAAAAGATAATTCTGAAATTCTTTTTTTTTTTTTCAAAATATTAAAAATTAAAAATTCATAAAATATTTCGTAATAAATAAAAAATTATAAATAAAATATAAAAAAAAATGGCAGAAAACGAAGACAGTTATACAAGTGAATCAACAGATACTTTCTCTCGGGTGGCTCGAGGAACTATTGATTCTGCCAAAGATGTTGGTACATCAGCTTACGAAACAGCTTCCCGAATTAGACACGGATACATGCAAACATTAAATTCCTATATCGGACAACCAACTCTTAAATATGCCAATTACTTATGGGAAAAATTTCCACCAGTTCGTTGGTTGGTTTATACACTTGCAGCATTAAATTCTATTCCCTTGGCAGCATTTATTGGATGGAGTATTTTGACTTTTGGAGTTGTAACAGCTTTAGCAGGAGTAGGAATTGTAGTTTCTCAAGGATTTTTCATGTTTTTGGGATTTGCAGTCTTTATTCCGGTATCATTTTGTCTTTTATGCCTTGCGGGAATTTGGGCAACAATTGCTACAGGTTTATGGGCTAGTTTAGGAGTCGCGAATTTCGGATTAGTTCAATTAGGTGTCGTTAAAAATCCAAAAAATCTTTATGGTCCTAAACGTATTGCGGAAGCAGGAATTCATGATCGTGATGCAAATCGGGTTAGATCTTAAAAATATTATTATTAAAATATGGGAAATAAAGATATGTAACAATAATAATATTTCAAAACAAGAGATTATTACATTTTGGTATATTTTAGTATTAGTAAATTTAGTTCACCAAGAAAATATATATTTTGTGTGCTTTTATTTTTTTTTTTTATTTGAATTTTAATTTTAAAAAGTTATTTTTAGTTCACGTAAGAAAATTCATTTATCCTTTCGAAAACAGGAAAATAATAAAATAATAATAATAATATTTTTATTGGGTTTTTAATGGAAATTATCTATAGTGTTTAGATATTTTTATGAATTGTGAATAAATTATATACATGAATATATAAATACAGATGTTTTTACAAAATAAAAATAAAATACAATTTCTAATATTTATCTTTGTAGGGAAAGAAGGTATTAATTATCACCATTATTATCATTATCACCATTATTATCATTATCACCATTATTATCATTATCACCACTAATTGAACTACTACTACTACTACGAATAACAATAATTGGTGGTATTTCTCTTGCAGTGACACTGGCATCACCATTATCACCATTATCACCATTATCATTATCATCTCCAAATGTTATTATTTCTTCTTGTTCTAAATCTTCAGTATTTCCAATAATTCCTGTACCACTTAATCTTACGCTAGTACCTGGATCCACCTTTTCACCATCCTTAACATTCTTATTATCATCACCTACTATTGCATGTTTTACTAATTTAACTTGTGGTATATCTTGTAATAATGGTCCTCTATATGCTTCAGGATTTCTTAAAGTAATTTGACCATCTTTATTCATTACCAATATATCGGTTTCAGGTGACGATTCACGAGATGATGTATCAAACATAGCAACTTTCAAATGCTTTTCTCCTTCTCTTCCCTCATTACTTTCTTCATCTTCAACATTATCGTTATCATCTCCATCAACTGCATATTTTTCAATATCTGATGTTATAATTTCTTCATCTGTAGAACGTTTACTATCACTGCTATGAGAAGAAGTAATAGAAGGAGCTGGAGAATCAGAAGGAATTGATTGAGGATCATCACCATTATTATCATATACTTTTCCAACTTTTAAGGTTTCTTTTTTTTTATTACGATTAGAGAATGTTATTTTTGAAGAAGTTATATATATAAGTTTTATAAAGATTACAATAAAGCATGATACTAATGCTACAAGTGGGACTATATGCGGGAGAACTGTTTGTCTCTGAAATATAATCTATAAATAATAATAATTAATAATTAATAATTAATAATTAATAATTAAATAATCAAATAATTTATAATTAATATGATTAATAAATAATTAAAATATTTAATAATAATAAATCATAATTAATAAAATACATACCAAAATAATAGCTTGCACGACGTCTTCCACTAATAAAATTATCAAATTAAAAAAGAATAGCAATCTTTTTGACCCAAAATTTAATGGAGCACTAAATCTTCTAATATCCGCAAAATTCGAAGACATGATATTTAAAAAGTCTATATCAATCCAACTTAATATAAAAAATATTAATCCAGTATTTGAATAACGTCCCCACCATTTTAAAAATTGAATATTGCTCGTTTGTTCCGAAGTAATTATAAAAAATGACACTATGGTATTTAAAATTATGGGAATTATGAAAAAGCATAAACTGTGATAATATTGAAATTTTTAATAATAAAAAATTGAGGAATAAATATAAATGTATATAATATATATATAAAAAAAATGTACATATAAAAAAATGTATATAAAAAAAGAAATAAGTAATATTTACCTAACTGGCAATAACCATTCTAATTCTTTTCCACGTGCAACGATAAATGTAATATCTAATGCAAAATCCAATGATACAAATACAAATACAAATAGTGCGAAATTTTGTGTTTTCCTACGTGGATTATTACTTCTTCGAGTTGCGAAGATATAAATTATTATTAAAATTATCATTCCGCCTATAAATCCTAAAAGTATAAATCGATATCTTTCCCATAATCCAACTAAATAAATAAATAAATAAATAAATAATAAAATAAATTATATTTAATAATAATAATAATAATAATAATAATAATAATAATAATAATAATAATAATAATTAAATATAATCAATTAAGTTTATGAAAATTAAAAAACTTACGAGCTCGAACAGTTCCATAACTTTCATCTAACAAATACGTATGATTATTTTGAGAAATTCCTGTGATGGCTTTATTTCTAATTAACTGATTCAAACTAGCAATAATCCAAAGTGCACTTGTATCTTCCGCTGAATTATTATTATAAGTAAAACTGACCCCATTAGAAAATTTTATTTCACGAATATAAACTCTAAATAAAATTTGATTTTTTAAAGGTAAATCAACATCATATTGATATTTTGTACGAGTGTAAATACGATTTGGTGAACATGGTATTATAGATGAAAGTTGTGATATAAATTGATTAACGAATTCATTTTTTTGAGATTTATTTAAAGAAGTATAATATTCTGATCCTAAAGGAGTGAAACGAATAATAGTACTTTTTGAATCAGGGTTGTTGTATTCATTTTCTACTGACAAATCTAAATGAAATAACAATGACAATAATAATAATTAATGAATAAATAAATAGTGAAAGAAAGAAGAATAAAAATAATAATAAATAAAATAATAATAATAATAAATACTTTTATTAATATTAATAATCCAAATATTCTTTTTTACTCCTAATAATCGTTCACCAGATCCGTCCATTACAAATCCATCATCAATCAACACATAATAACTATTATCAGGTTGATTAAAAGTACTTGATAAAATTGTGACTTGAATAGTTTTACTATCATTTGATAATGTAAAAAATTTTGAATTGGATCCTGAAATTGTTTGTCGTAATATATCTTTATTATTGTTATCAACCATACCACCGTTTCGTTGCCAAATACTTATATTACCAGTTGATAAATAAATAGGAATTGAATAAGTTATATTTATATTTGTTATATTAAATCCAGATTCAGAATTTATAGAAGGAGAAGTAGATATTATAAATGCATTTCCGTAGTAACTTCCATTTCCAGGAGCATTTTCACCTTGAACTATTTAATTAATTAAATGATAAATAAATGATAAATAATAAATAATTAATTAAATAATTAATTAAAAATAAATAATTAAATTAATTACTTGTGCTAAAATTTGATAAAGTCCGATCTGTCATCAAACTCCAAGATGTTGTTGTATAATTAAATCCCCAAATACTATTATTAGTAGGAAAAATGCCTACTAATCCTTGCATAATATAATTATTAAATTTAAGAGACATACTCCGATTTCTTTTATCATCAAAAACAATACCTTCAATTTCGCTAGAATTCTTAACAATTAACATATCACCACCATAAAATAAAGGTATAATTTGCAAATAATTTAAATTTGGATTAATACTGGAAGGAAGATTAAAAGTGTAAGTAGAATTTAAAGACCCTGAACTCAGGAAACCAATTTTCACAAATGAATCATTATTAATATTATTATTATAAATTATACAATTATAACCCAAAAATGCATAAGATATAGAACAACTATAAATTTTATAATAATTAATAGTATCTATAACATATAATTGAAATGGTCCTTTTACAATCGTATTATTATCTGGAGAGATAAATGATACGGAAATTTTCCAACTAGTTGAAGTTTGAATTGTAGTTGCATTTGAAGTTATTATTGCATATCCACCATCTTCTGTAGCAAATAATTTAGTTCTATTGGTGGTGAAGTTATAAATATTGTCAATTGATCCCACAGTTAAATTATTTATTGATCCACTTCTAAAAAAATATTGAAAAATATTGAAAAATATTGAAAAAATATTAAAAATATTGAAACTATTGAATATTGAAATTATATCAATTATTAATTATAATTAATCAATCATATTAATAATAATAATAATAATAATAATAATAATAATAATAAAAAAAAGATTGAAAAATTATAAATAATACTCACCGAAATGAATATTTAACCCACTTAGCCTTTTGTTGTTGAGATATAAAACAAACTCTCAAGAATTCTCCAGTATCTGGATTAATATTTAAAACTATTTCACTATCTGTACAATTTGAATCTTGAAAAGTTACGTTGCTAAATAAAATGAATAAATAAAGTGTATAAATAAAGTGTAAATAAAATATAAATAAAGTGTAAATAAAAATAGAAAATAAAGTGTGAATGAATGAATGATACCTCATTATTTTACCACTCCAATCTATTATCGAACCACAAGTTTCCAAAGAACTTGGTTCACAAAAATAAGTCACCAATACATAAGAATTAGAAATTGGAAATATTCTTATAACATCTTTATTGTTATTGTTTTCATCACTTCCATTAATATGACAATAATTTGAATTGTGTATTCGTAAATCAATATTATCACTTAAATTGAAGATTGATCCATCGGTTTTGATTATTTTAAAATTTAATTCCGGGAAATTACTATTACTACAATACATGTTCGTGGTGTTGGTGTTGTTATTAACACGAATTAAAATAGTTCCATCTTCATAAATTATTTTATCTATTATTTCAACAGTTTCATTAATTGTTAATGTAGTTCCATTAAATGTTAATTCAGTTTGTTCAATTTGTTGACCTAAAGATGATAAAGTTAATGATGATAATAACAATAACAATAATAACAACGATATCCTTCTTCTTCCTCCTCCTCCTCCTCCTGATTTTATTGTTATCGTTGTTGTTTTTTCGAATATCCAAGATTTTCTTTTCATAATCAAATTGTCCCAATTTTTTTTTTTTTTAACTAATTTTAATGAATTTCTAAAAACCACTTATTTTTTTTTTAATTCATATGCACACACTATATGTATATAAATTAAAATTTATTACGCGACAGAATTATTTTTCACTCTTCAACTCTTTCGTTTTATATATATATATATATATCTCTATCTGTCTTTTGTCCCTCTTGTTGTGTCAATTTATTTTCGTTAACCAAAAAAATTGGTGAATTGATGATTAAATAAATAGGTTGTTGAATTATTAATGAGGTTTATTTATATATATGTATATATATATATATCGTATATATCGTGATTGTATATAATGCAAAAGAATAAATTCAAAAGTAAAATAAAAAAAATATTAAGTAATATAATAAAATAAAAAAAATTCAATGGCGGTTTATGGCTTATTATATATTTTTATTATCATTTTCAATGAAACGATTAAATATATCTATAATATTATATTATGATTTTTATTTATTGATTTTATGAATGATTAAATGTTTGAATTTAATTTTTTCCTTTTTTTCCTGAGTAGTTAAAATTGTGCTGTGTTCTCGTGTATATATTTGTGCTATCTCTCAAATTTTTTTTTTGTGTGCGTAAATAATGACATGAATTACATAAAATCAATTATAAATTATACATTTATTTATTTTAAATATATAAAAATTGTTGGAATATAGGCTGCCCAAGTTATTATTATCCGATATAAATAGATATCGTAACAATAAAAAGCAATACAATTATAATAATAGATAATATATCGGATATATATATAATAATATAGTAATTGGTTAGTAATAATTTTTTCTTGGCGGGCTTTTTTCGTAAACTCGTTCATTATTTAATAATATCAGATATAGAAAAGAGGAAATTCAGGAAAAAATCGAAAGATCGTCATCACATTTTATTAAAAAAAATTTTTTTTTTATTTATTTTATTTAGTAATTGTAATTGATCAAAACTCAACGAGGGGATAAAGGAGTCATAAAATACATTATATTATTGTATATATATTCGATTTAACTATATTGAAAATTTTACTATTATATTCTATATTATATTCTATATTAGATTGAAAATAATATAAAAATATTACAAAACTATTAATAATTAAAAATTTCTACATTCTCAATAGTATACTATCTAAATTTATATGTATATATATATATACACATATATAATCTATATTTCTAATTTTAAATTAAATATCTAGAAAAGTTAAAAATAGGCAGAATATATATATATATATAATAAATATATATGGGTTAATAAATAGAGTTAAAAATAGTTATGTCACCAGTGACAATTGTTATATACATGTGATCGTTGTTTTTATTTCTTTCTGAATTCTTGGCTCCTTTTGGGCTATATCCGCTCAATTTTTTACCTGGGTTCTTATACTAATGTCACTATCGGCATAGTGTATACTGAAAATCATTGTTTAAGGAATCTGGGTTTTTCTTTTCTTTCTTTCAAAGGTTTTGTATACAGTATTTTTAATACAATGGCTGGGTTAGGTAATATTTTGAATCTATAAATAAATTAAAAATCAAAAAAAATCAAAAATTTGCGATATAAAGATTATTATTATGTGTTTATAAATTACTCATACTGTCGATTGCTGCTGCTTATTACAGTATCCCATATTTCGGATTTTTTCTTTTGAACCGACTCCATAAGGCTAACACCCACGACATAACACAGTATAGCACTTACAGTATAACACATACAATATAACACGTACACACGGTATAACAAACAGTAGAACAACAGTAAAGTAGAATAGAAGCGCGTATTGTTGTATAGCCAGCCAAAATGAATTATCCACTTTTAATTATTATTTAAAGTTATTTTTATTTTATTTATTTTTTAATTTACCGGATTTCAAACGGATTTACCGAATAATTATAATAATTATAGTAGTTTGAGTAATTATAGTAATTATTGGTTTAAAAAAAAAATATGAAATCGGTGTAATATACCACAACATAATATAACGATGAACGAACTTTACTTACCTTTTAAAATAATTAAATAAAGCTAGAAGCTGAACTGGATGCAAAAAAAAAAAAAAAAAATCGGAATTTGTGTCCGATTTTTTTTTCTCTTCACGTTAGACCTATTGTTTACTTGACAAAATATTCAATGGTTTTTGTTTTTGTTTTTGTTTTTTTGTTTTTTTTTTATTGTGGTTACATGATTGATTGATAACAACTGATGAGAATAAGGGTATAAAGAGAGTAAAGATGATTAGAAAATATCTCCTTGAATGATCTATTATAACAAAATCTTATTTACTTAATTTATCACGAGTTCCCAATGAAACATATAAAAAAAATATGTTTACCATCTTGTGACTTTAATTAAGTCTAACCACAAATGTACTTTATCACCCTACATGAATGCGTAGATGAATGAAAAAGTGGTTCTTTCTGAATTTCGTAGAAAAAAAGTTTAAAACGCTTAAAATATAAGTTTTTATCATCTAATAACATTTAGAGTTAATAATAATTTATATTATAATAAATCGATAAAATTATGTATTTTTTATCGTTTGAATTATTAGAACTCTTTAGAATGATTAAAATTTGCAACATCATGTGAAATGATTAAAATTTTCACGTCCATGATTTTCATTTCTCTCCACATTCTTATGCCCCTATTAAAGAGCCATATACAAAAATTGATGGTGTGGCAATCACTTTCAATGGTCGTTTTCCTTGTAAAACTGTCTCAAAGATAACGATAGAAGAATACAATAATTTCCTTGAAAAGCAAAGAGTCATCCAAGTATAAATATTTACGAAAAAACAATGATGTATTTCTAGTTGACGTGAGCGACCCCAAATACAATACTGTTGTTTCAGTACTAAAAATGCTACTTAATAATAATAATAACAATGATAATAATGTTGTTTATAACCTGCCAATATTTGCCGTTGGTAAATAGATGTAACAAATTTATTTGCCAAACCTGCAGTGTCATATTTGACCGAGCACAATTTCTAATATTAATATTTCATTTCGAGCATTAATTGTATGTGAAAGTAAAGTTGCATAGTCTTGTGCTTAACACAATCTCCGATCTATAACACATATTTTTTGAGTTACAATTCGAATCCACACAACATAGTCTTAAGTTTTAATTCCGAATTTATATTAAGCTTTAATCCTGAATCCGAATATTTTATCATAAGCTTTAATTATTTTGCATACATGTTGGAGTGTAAAATAATCATGAGCTTTAATTTAGTTTTAATAAAATAAACTCGTGCATACATGTAGAGTGTGAAATCATGAGCTTTTAATAAAATAAACTTGAATATACATGCTAGAGTATGAAATAAATAAATTCCGAATTTATACTATGTAGTCTTAAGCTTTAATCCTGAATCTAAATTTAAATTTATAGTCTTAAGCTTTATTTTTAATCATGAACTTTAATTTATTTTTACATACATGTTGGAATGTGAAATTCATGAGATTTAATTTATTTTTTAATAAAATAAACTTGTGCATACGTATAGAGTGTGAATTCATGAGCTTTGATAAAAAATAAACTTGAATATACATACTAATAAATAAAGTTGAATATACATACTAAATTGTGAAATAATAAATCTATATGCTAAAATAAGTACAAATCTATTATTAATTTCGACCAAATTAATTACAATTACGCAATTACGAAATTACGAAATTACGGCAATAATAATCTAAATTGGCATCGATTTCAATAATATTAAATTAAAGAAATGATTAATATATTTATAGAAAATATGTTAGATGGTGTGCCTATAGCAATTTGCAATCATTAATACATACTATATATACTAAGTGGAGATAATATTATGTATAATTTACGGGACGGGATATTTATTGATGTCAATACAAGCAATTGATATTGAAGCTCATCGTGAGGCAATTTTGTCTTATTGTCAGTTAAATGATTTTTTGACCATAGTAACTTTTAAATTTAAATTATATTAAACAGTTCTTTGTTGAAATCAGTAAATCATATTTTATTACCAAAAGTCTCAAGAGCTTCACCTAAAAGTTATACATAAAGTATTTGGATAAGATCCAGAATACGACTAACAATGGAACGTCGTCGATGTTCTTTGAACCAAGTCTATATTTTACAATTTTCTCATGTCTGGATGCATCATAAGTTTCCAAAAACCTTTTTTGCTCAATATTGTGTACCCATTGCTGTAAATGACTTATGGGGCTCTAATTGTTACGTGCGTTATACATTGTTGCAGATTTCATATAATGAAGAACATAATGATTCTTATCATGGAGAATTATTTTTTTAATTTCTACGCAAAATATATTATAAAAAATATTATATTAAAATAAACACATACATATATATACATCTTAAAGTCAGTGGAATAAAGTAAAAATGGATTATTAAAGATAATAAAATTATGTAAAAATTTAGATATTAAATTATATATATGTCTATAATCATGAATTAAATCAAATATTATTTCTTATTAATGAATTTGTATGTATACTTTCTTAATATAAAACAAAAAATTAAATAAATTAATCATCTAAGAAAGAATCACTTTTACAACAAATCCAAAATCTTTTTTTTTTCTTTTCATCCTTTTCTTTTTTAATAGACCTCGTTAGAGTATTTTGTGTGATTGTTTGCGTGGTTGTTGGTACATCATTATTAGTGTTATTATCGATATCATTAGTGTTAACGTTACTATTAGTGTTATTATTGGTATCATTGATGTTAACGTTATTATTATTAGCGTAATTATTGACATCGATATCATCATTGACTATTGAACTTTTTTCGTCTGAAATTCTAAAAGAAATTATTGAAATATAAATATGAAAAATTAATTATGAGAAAAAATTTAAATTTGTTTATAAATGTAGATTTTTATTTTATCAAAGAAACATAATAAATACATATAAAAGTACATAGTAATCTTGTTACATGACATATACAATAATAAAAATATTTTTCTATGAATGATATTTTCTTTCTAAATATTTCTTTGAATATAATTTGCATAATAATAATAATAATAATTATTATTATTATTATTATTATTATTTGATTTTTGATTTGAATAAATTAATTAGTTAATTATGCTTACACTTTAGTTCCCTTAACATAAGTACCAACAATTTCTACAAATTCTTTTCCTTGAATACGAGCAACTTCTTTTTCTTTTTCAGAAATAGGTCTACTAGCATCACTACCAGTAATGGTACCAGAACCCCAAAAGCTTCCTCCAATTACTTCATTTGTTTCACCTTGATATGGTACTCCAGAACTTAAAGGAACAAAATTAACTCCATGATGAGCGAAATATGTGACAGTAGTAAATGCGGTAGTTTCTTGTCCACCGTGTTGAGTGGCAGTCGAAAAAAATATTCCACCAAATTTTCTCTTTAATGCATTTGTATACCAAAGTTGACCGGTGCTATCAAGGAAAGATTTAAATTGAGCAGGGAGTGTACCAAATCTTGTAGGAAAACCAAATAAGAAACCATCAGCTTCGGCCAATTTAGTAGCAGTAATTATTGGAATATCAGGTTTAGGTGGAGCATGCATTTTAGTAAGAACCTCTTGAGGGAGAGTTTCTGGAACTTGGAATAATTCAACTTCTGCTTCAGGGTCAGCAGATTCGACACCTTTCTTGACTTCAAGAGCTAATTGGTAGATGTGAGTATAAGTGGTATAACTTTAAATTATTGAATGAATGAATTAAAAAATGTTAATTGGATAATGATTAAAATAATTAAATAATTAAATTAAAATAACTTACATGATTATGAAAATTTTCGTCATTTTTAAAAAATATTATTTTAAAACTTTTGATATTTTTAAATTTATTTTTATTTTTTAATTTATTAAATTTTTATTTTTTTAATTTATAAATCTTTGAATAAACTTTTCGAATTGATGAGATTTTCCAACCCTTTTTATAGTTTTTTTTAGGATAGTGAAATAATTAAACCTCGATGACTAATTCTTTTGATTTGTAAAATTCGAAATCTAATCCTTACTAATATAAATGATTTTCATAAAAATTTGTAATCGGAATATCTTTTTATCCTTTGAAATGTCATTATTTTTTTCGCACGCCAAATATCAATTCAACTATCAATGTCATTTATAAACATAAATTACATCACAAATTATGATACCATCACAAAATAAAGAAATAAAGACTACGAATTCACCTTCACCTTCTTAATGAAATTGCCAACAATAAGAATTCCATCTGATCGACTTGACCATGTGATGTCAAGATTCAGTTTATTTAGTAATCCAGATTCGATCATTATTGATCAGCCGATAATGAATTCTGTATCCGTTCAGTTAGTAATCCAGAACAATTATTATTATTAATCAGTCGATAATGAACATTCCTAGATTTCGTATCCGTTTATTTTTGGTTAATTCAAAACACAACAATACAATAAGCAGTAGTATGATATAATAAAAGATGCACATGTAACGTAAATGCGTATGCTCTTGTTTAGTTATGGTTTAGTTCCAAAAACCATAGATTTATAATCAAAATATGATATTCTTCGAATTATTTGACGAATATTTCGGATATCTTACGGTTAATTTTCAACATATTGAATTCAAACTTTTAAATAACCTTTCAAATTAAAAGATTTTTAACTTTTTACTTTATATTTCTTGAGTTTTGAATATTATACTTTCAAAAACCATTTATTGTTAAGATCCTCTTTTTCAATAGATTCCCAATATTTATATACGTATTTCGATAGATCTATATGAGTCTTTTATTTTCTTTGGAAGCTTAAAACTGGTAAAAGATTATAGTTACACAAATTTCTACTCGAATTTAATTTGATTAAGATAAATGATTCCATAAATTTTGTTTCAAAAAAAAATAAATTTAATAAATATAACTAATAAATATTATTATTAATTAATAATTCCCTATTTAAAAGCATGACTTTACTGAAAAACTAATTCAACTACTATTTTCACTATTTTCACTATTTTCATTATTATTTTCTCCATTTTCTTTAATTTTCCTCACTTTTTCCATTACTACTTTGACTTTCATCAATAACTTGTTCAATTTCATTTAAATTGGCATTAGAGAATAAAGTTCCAGGATAAACTTTACTACCCCATTTTGGATGTAATAAAATATTACAACATCCTACATTTTGAATTGAATATTTCAAAAGTTGTTCGGCTCCATGTACATCTGGATACATTGATGGTCCTCGATTGGAAAATATCTAATAAATAATAATAATAATAATAATAATAATAATAATAATGATAATAATAACAATAATAATAAATGTTTATAAATATTGTCTTTACTTACAGGGTATCCCGAAGCGGGATCAGTAAGATCTGCCCAATATCCTTGATCTTTTAATTTTTGACAAATTAATTTTCCCCATTCAACAAACTAAATATAATAATAATAGATAAATAGTAATATTGATAATAATATAAGAACAGATAAATTTAAATTACAGTACTCACGTCATTTAATTTCAAATCTTTCTCTTTATCTATCTCACTACCGATACCAATCATATCGTTTTCACATTTCAAAAATATTGGAATAACTAAACATTTTTCTTTTTCAAGAATAACTTTTATATCAGGAAATATATTCTTTAATTCTTGATTAAATCTTTTTGATCCAACATGAATTGAATATTCCAAAATAAAATCATTTCCAGTTTTGGGATTTTTAACGGTAATTAATGTAGGTGAGATTAAAGTTTGCGAACGAGTAGGTTTGGACATTTTTTTTTTTTCAAAAAAATAAAAATGGATCTATTTTATATTTGTTTTCGGCTGATCGTAATTAAGATTCAGTAAAAATTTAGGTTGATCAGCATATATATAATATAAGGTGTCAATTGAGACGGAATAAGCAAATAAAAAAAATGAATAAATCCAATTTTTCAGCTCGTAGGCAAGAATTTTTCTATATAAATTTTTATTTGATCTATTTGATCTTATTTATCGAAACTATATTTTAATTTAATCGATCTTTTATTGTATCTTCATTGTAATAATAATAATAACAGATATCCTAACAGTTCTCTTAAAGCTACTCCAAAAACACAATGTCAAAGATGTTTAGAGTATGGGCATTGGGTAAGCTTTAGATCGTTCCTTCATATCAATATATTGTTCACTTTGTTTATCTCTTTTGCCTTTGCATCTAATTTCATTTCATTTTTTATAGACAGCAGAATGTAAGAATGATCGAGTGTATAAAGCTCGACCGACTAGAACTCAACAACTTACAAAACCTTTAAAACCAATAAAAATAGAATTACCAGAAGATTTAATGCCAAAGTAAATATTTATTCTACCATAATTCCGTTTATTTTCCATTCATAATAATTCTCAAACTACAATTCTCTAATATAATTCTCATAATATAATCTTTGATTTTTTGTTATTAGAAAAGACAAAGAAATTGCTGATAAAGAAGAAAAGGCTCGTAAAAAGAAAAGACTTCGAAAAGAAAAGTAAGTAAATAAAGAAAGAGAGATCAGATCTCAAGAGATCATATATTTTCTTATATATAAATTCATCGTATTTTATTTAATTTATTAATTAAATTTACAAAAACATTTCAATACGTTTTCAATAATTTATCGTTATAATAAAAAGAATAACAGCAACATCTTCAGAATCAGAAAGTTCAAGTGATTCTTCTTCAGCATCGTCTAGTTCAGGTGATTCTGATAGTGAAACAACAAACTCTACTACATCATCGGAAGAAGAAGAAGAATCAGCGAGTTCATCATCATCATCATCATCTCCTGAAAGAAGAACATATAGTAGAAAAAGAAAACGTAGATGACATAATTGTTACGCACTATTTAGATTTATTGGTTATAATTTGATTATAATTAATCTGTTTGTAGGAGAAATTTTGTATTAGATTAATTAAATATTAGATTATATTAGATTCAATTAAGAGAAATTTAAACAATTTGAAAATTAAGTTTATTATATCGAATGAGTTTATTTGAATGACGTTATTATTTGACAGAATGAAATTCTGACTTTCCTACGTTTTATTATATGTATTCTCTAAATATACATTTTATTTGTAAATATACATTTTATTTGCAAATATAAACTTTATTTGCGTATGTAAAATGGATATATAATAAGAAATTGAACGAATTAATGAAGGGATTAAAGAAAGGAAGGGAATAAGGGAATAGAAAATTGAAACAAAATAATATAATAAATAAAATAATATAATAAAATAATATAATAAAATAATATAATAAAATAATATAATAAAATAATAAATAATTAAAATAATATAATTAAAATATAGTAAAAATAAAATAATAATAATTCGCTATGATAAATATTCAGGTAATTCATCCCCAGATATTTCATCAATCTCATCATCCCATCGGTTTTGTTCTCTATATTGTATATTTCCTTCTATTCTTCTCTCCAATTCAAGATTAATATTACTATCATTAAGTGGTACAAGATTACGAATCATTATTTCTTTCTCAAAATTTACGCAAGAAACTGACGCCTTTCCCAGATTTACTACAACTTTAATTTTATGATATATATCAATATAATGTGTAGTACAACCACATCTTAATAATCCAAATGTTCCAGTCTTATACCCAACTCTTCCAAATCCATTATATCTATCACATTTACTTAAATCTATTTGCATTTTGATTAAAAATTCATTAGGTGAATCGGGATTTACTAATATTTGATTTCCGGAAACTTCATGACTAGCTACATAATTACTATTTATTTTAGCTAAATTATCAACTTTTAATCGAGAATATTGTTTTAATTTAATTACAACTTTTTTAACTATGGTTCTCATATCAAATAATGTAAATTTAATTGGTACATTAATTATTCCTGAATTAATATCAAATATTGTATGATTAAGAGTTGCTTGACATTCAATCATTTTGGATTTTTTAATCATAGGTAATATTTCATAATTTTGAATGGGAGGTAGAAGAATATATCGATTAATATTTATCCAAACTTCAACTATTTTATTAGCTGATTTTTTTATCAAAGATTTTCGATGAATTCTAGCTTTAATTGAATAATTTATTTTTCCAACTGTACTCAATTCTGCTTCAATAAAAGGAATTGAAGTAGGTGAAACTTCAGGAATATTAAATTCAAAAGGTAAATCTAATTTAGTTATAGATTCAAAATTTCCTTGAGGTGATGACCATAATTGTTTAGTTAATCGAACAAATTTATTAATTCCTCTTAATGTGACACTAGTTCCAGCTTCAGTTTTTTGAGGCCATTTTACCGAAACTTTTCCTTTAAAAATTAATTCAATTAAATCCACTTTTAATGGATAATCATCAGAATATCGTAAATGAAAGAATCCGCATACTTTTGAAGGTTGAACTCCTAAATAACCTTGTTGAAATTGGGTTTGGTTGGGTAAATGTGTGAAATATGCTTTAGAACTATAATGTCGATAATCATCTTTTGGTGGACGCAATTCTCTATTATTACTTCCTGACATGTTTAATAATTTATTTCAGTATTACATTTTCCAGGATGCAGAAAGAGAGTAAAAGGAGAACTTTATAACAAAAAAAAATTTTTTTATTTATATCCCATTTTTAGATAATTCAAATTTCTTTATACTCATATGATCAAACACTAGCGTTGTACATCTTCTGTCCCATGTCAACATTGACCAATTTATTTCAGCAAAAGATGATACAAATATTTGTTTGTTTCTTGAATATTGAACATATTTGTTCATATTTGAATGACTAATTTCTTGGCGATAAATATTGTGTTCCATGTCAAGATCAAATGGATTTAAAGAAATAATTAGTATTTACCATATAATTGTTAGTAAATATGATATAGCTGAAATAGGAAAAAAAAATATGTAGCAAAAAGAGAATTAGTGAAAGTTGCTTTAAATAGTAATAAATAAATATCCTAAGGCAGAAAATTTTGAATGGACAATAAGTTTCTCACCTTTTTATCAAATTGATTTGGAGTCATAAATCATCTATTCTTCATACAATTTTTCATAATGGAGAATAAAAATTCGTTGTAATAAAATTATGAATGGAAAAATATTAAAGGTGATATTTGTACTTTTAGAATGGCAATGATCATTTTCATAATTTAAGATTTTTTGAAGCAATTAAACTTGATTGATATTAAATGTTGGTTGGCTTCTTATTGATACAGTGCAGAACCTCTATAATAGGAACTTAAATAAAATTTAATTCAATGATTAGAATTTTTTTATATTATAATATTTGAATATACATTTGGGAGAATCTATTTATAAAAAAATTTTTTCTCAATTTTCTTGGTTTATGTAAGTATCACATGATGCAATTTTGACTAATCAAAATTCAAAATATATTCATGTAGTGGGAACAACATAATTATGTTGGTCCCACTTAGTTTAGGTTATTCCCACCCAGGTGTAACATCAGGAAATTTTTAAGGGCGGATAACTCCGTAAGTTTTCGGGATGTAAAATTTCCGTAAATTTTTGCATAAAT